>JAOUQW010021657.1:0-11832 GCA_028565825.1 Olivaichthys viedmensis
GTAAGAAGTTGGGTTTAGTTGAATGTGGTATAAAGAATTTACTTTAGTTCAACTAAACCCAACTTATTACGTTTTAATTATTAGGGGCAGTTTATTCATTAAAATGACAGACTTGTCATGTTTAGGTGACAAATATATAATTCCTAATATATTCATATATAATTCAATATAGAATCAAAACCACCAGCATTAATGATATTGTTACATTGGCAATAATACTTTAATAAAATAATATTGTTTCACTGGCAGGAATAATCCACACGCACTTGCTTTGTCGAAGAAACTTTGTCAGTGCACTTAGTAAATAGGAAATAAAAAGCTTTAGTTTTAGTTTCAGTTCTGCAGCAGTAAAATGAGTCTGTTGAAGAAACACAACCTGGAAAGCCTCCTTTTTTTTATTTTAGAAAGCTAATAGAAAGGATTTTATTTTATAGGATAATGGATTCCCCTGATATTTAAAGTAAATAATTTAATATTAAATGGAATTTTGCCAGCATAATGAAAATAACATAATTATAGACATTGATTAAAAATGACATTGAGGGTAAGTAGACTTACACAATTTAAAACTGGGGGCATGATGCTGGTAAGTTTTAATAAAATATTTAATCTAATTACAAGAAATTCCTGATTGGTGAAGTGCAGCAATAGTTGTCCTTCTGGCAGGTTCTCCCATCTTCACACAGGATTCCATCAGAGTGACTTTTGGGTTATTGGTCACCTCCCCGACTAAGGTCCTTCGCCCCCGTTTGCTCAGTTTGGCTGGGTGACCAGCTCTTGGAAGAGACTCTGTGAGTCTGATCTTCTTCTATTTAAGAATGATGGAAGAGTGTGACTGTGTTCTTTCGAGACCTTTTAAAGCTGCAGAGATTATACACTACCCTTCCCCAGATCTGTGCCTAGACACAATCCTGTCTCGGAGGTCCACGGACAATTCCTTTGACCTCAAGGCTTGTTTTGTGCTCTTACATGTACTGTTAGCTGTGGGCCTTTATATAGACAGAGGTGTGCCTTTCCAAATCATGTTCAATCAACTGAATTTACCACAGGTGAACTTTAATCAAGTTGTAGAAACATCTCAAGGATGATCAATGGAAATGGGATGCACCTGAGCTCAATTTTGAGTGTCATAGCAATGGGTCTGAATACTTATGTAAATGTAATATTTCATTTATTTATTTTCATAAATGTATAAAGATTTGGGAGAACATGTTTAAGCCATTATGGAGTACTTCTTGCAGATTAATAAAAAAGTGTGAATACTTTCTGATGCACTGTACGAGTAGATCCTATCAGAATCTCACTCGCTTTCACAGTGTCAATTATTTTCATTACACTGGCGTACTTGGCATCTTGCAAAAAGTGCACCTTGTCCTGGAAATTGTGCAGCTTCGTGATAAGCACTCAGGGTTTTTCTCCCAGAGTAGGATGATACAGAAAAACTCGATGGGCTGGGTCAACTGCAAATTCAGCAAGCTGGGAAGCCAGGTTCTGAGGAATGAGACAGGGTTAGTGTCCTCCTCTTCCTCTGGCAAAACAGGTGATAAAATGTTACATAAAGATTTTTCAAGATTGTCCATTTTGTCGAGTGCTGCTGCAATGCAGCCAGTTCAGGGTTATGCTAAAATGGGTGTCTTCAGTGCTAGCGATGTGGATTTCAGCTTCTGACATTCTGGTCTCAATATCTCTTTGTTTTGTAATTATATTATATTAGATTAGATTAGATTTCTTTTTGTTCAAAATCAAAGTTTTATCCCAACAGTATCTCCCAAGTGACCCATCCTGGCCTGACTTAAATTGGTCCATAAAAATCATATTTTTACTTGAGCCATATTAAGTTTGATGTCTTGTATACAACCATATCTTGTATCAACCTTTCTCCATCCTCAAAAAGACATATTAAATACCTTTACCTTGGTTGAAATTTAGACGTTCCATTAACATCTAGCAAAGACATCTTTATCATGTCTTTTAAATGTCTTTGTGCTCACTGAGCCGTGTCCTTTTATTTTCCCCAAAGCCTAGGTAGCGTCCTTACATAATTCATCTGTCAGCTTTGTCTTTTATCTGTCTCTGTTTACAGTGGCCGGCTCAGAAGATGCACATGCCACAGGAAGAAGGAAAACAGACGGAAGTGAAATAAGATACAAACCAGTGGATGCCTGCTAAAGGAATATAGCCTACCCTGCTTTTGAATAGCAATAAAGCCATGGAACTCAAATTGGTGTTATTCCCATGAGGTAATTCCTAATGTTTTTATTCAGTTAATTTAATCCCTCTCTATTGTCTTAGTGAATAATTGAATAAAGTGGCTGCTGTTTCACTGTTTGAGGCTGTTTGGTTGCTGCAGAAGAAAATGTAGCTCTGATGCAGCAGAGATGCACCACCACTACACAAGTCAGCTCACATTCAGAGGATCCCAGGCATTCAAGTACATACAAATGAGCTCTGATACAAACACACACCCTGAGTCAAACACACTCACACACAAGCTGCTGTTTAGTCACAAATGAGCACTTAAGAGAAAGCACACTCACACAGAAGCTCACATTCTGACGTAATAACTTTAGTCTACTATTACAGTGCTCTGCTTTCTTTGACCATCTAATGCTCATAGCAGGCCTTTGTCCTGGTTCATCTCCTACTTTGCTACTATACTTGAGTATCATTATAGGTGAAAGATGAAAAACAAAACAAAAAAAAAACATACTTTTTTTTACTCCTTACATTTAGACCTTCCAAGTACTCGCTAAAAATCCAAGATATCACATCATTCAAAAATCTCTTTATTTTGCCCAGCTAACATTTCAATTAATCTTTTTTTTTTGTACATTTTAATTTTAATTTGTATAGATTTAAAACATACAATCAAATCCATACCAATTTTTAGGGAGACTTCTTTGTACATTAAAGTTACTTAAAATAAAAGAAATTGATCTCATGAAAAATTCATAGGAATTCAAATGGGACAGTTCAGCGGCGGAGGTAGGACACAGGCGCAAGCCGTTGTACACAACATTTATTAAACATTTATTAAATGAACTGCAAACACTACGTGACATAGAATGAAACGTAACATAAAACAATCAAGGACAAACTGGAAGGGGAACATGAGAGCTTAAATACATACACGGATTACTCAGACTAACGATACACATGTGGAAAGGATCACATCACGGGACAAGGGCAACTAAACAAAAACAACAGCGCGTGGTTGCTCATGTGGCGGCCGTCACCATGGCGACCGCCATGCTCGGTCACACGCACAGCTGCGCACATGACAGAGCAGCCCCTCTACGCCGCTGTTCCCGCAGCACCCAAACAGGCAGTCCAGGGGGGGCCCTGGGCCCGTGGGGCCAATGTCCAAGTCCAGAGGGCGGCCTACGGGCCAGCATCGCGCGGCCAGCATCGTGCGGCCAGCATCGCACAGGGGACTCAAGTCCATCCCTAGCGCGGCCAGGGAATGAGCCCTGACTACCTCGGCGAGGGCTGGAGGCGGAGGAACGTTGCCATCCCCGAAGCCCGGGGTCGGTGCAATGACGTCCTCACCATGGACAGGGGGCAGAGGAACGTCGCCGTTCCTGAAGCTCGGGGGCGGAGCGATGACGTCCCCACCTGGGACTGGAGACGGGACAGCGTTGTCATCCCCGAAGCCCGGGGGCGGATCAATGACGCCCTGGAGGCAGGACGGCATCGGACACCCGGGGGCTGCCTTACGCCTCCTACACCCCCCGAAAAGAATCTTGCGAGCCAAGCCCTCCGCTCCTGGGAGGCGGGATGGGTTGGAGCCGAGCAGCATCTGTGGCTGGCTCCTATGGCTCCTCTGACTAACGACACACAGGTGGAAAGGATCACATCACGGGACAAGGGCAACTAAACAAAAATAACAGCACGTGGTCGCCATGGCGACTGCCACGCACAACCGCGCGTGTGACATCAAACAAGGTGATGAGGTTTCATTTTGTTTAATTTCATACGAATAAAGACATAACAAAAGGTAAAAACACTAACCCCACCCCTAATCCTAATTGTAACCTTTGTTTCTTTTATACGAATTGAGTCGTGCAAATTGTTATGAATTAGCAAGTGAAAAAAACTAACAAATAGGTCCTGACTTCTAATTTAATTTAAATGTATTTACTTTTTACTGTTAAATACCTGAGTACATTTAAACGATTCACTTACTGATTGGAGGATACAGGATGTGTTTATTATCACATGACCCATCCTTTTCTCAACCATCACAATCTTTAGCTGATTGTTCTGTTAATCTTTGGCTATTTAAGGGATGCATTGATTTTATTGACGAGGACTGGAGGATGCTTAATACCTGCGACAAGTACAGCTCCTCCTTGCCCTTCTGACCTGGCTGCACATTATTAATTCATCAGAGGCTACAGTAGTTTCAGCACACAAAGATGGAAGACACTCAGTGATATTTTCAATGGAATGGAGCTTTGACCTGGAGAATGGAAATTTTCTGTAGAACATAATGCAACTAAATGTAACATATAACATGTAAAATAGAAGAAGATTTTATTGCATTTACTCAACCTTTTTTATACCAAAGAGTGATTATTTGAGTGGATTTGAGAATTTGTGAAGAGCTGCACTTCAGCAATCACAGATTTGTCCCATGAATGTGGTGGAAATGCGTCACCTCAGTGAAAGTGGTTATAAAGGTTCTATCTGAAATAATATCTGCAGATGATTAAGAGAGGGAACTGGTTAAATCACCAGATAAAATTCATTACGTATTTGTGGATTTTAGCCAGAATGTTTCAATCACTGCTCAAAAAATCTCAATCCTTTACCCACTGTTTTCTATTTGTAGTGTCCAAAATATTTAGACCTCAAGAAGTTGGACATAATGTTCAAAAGTACTAAAAATTGCCCATTTCTAAAACAAAGTGTTCTGCTTCAATATTTCCAGCCCCAGCAGTCAATTCTCTATCAGACTCTGAAAGGTTCTCCACTCAGTGTTTCTATTTCCCATTTTTATCCTCCAATCCAAATCCAATTTGAAAGCAGTTGTGTTTATTTATTTATTTATTTATCTGCGTTGGTTTTGTCTTCCTTGCTATGTGACCTCAGACTGACCTGTAAACACATGATGTGTGTATTCATGTTGTACACCTGTATTGCAAATAATAAAAACCCTTCAGTGCTAATACAGATTCATGGGCCATGTGCTCATGTTGGCATTGGGTGCTTGAGAATGTGGTTCCTCATTAAATTCCTTTAGCTCAGAGTTTTGCTGCAGGATACATGCAAACCTACACTGCTTGTCAAAAGTTTGGGGACATCTAGCCTTTTTTCTAATTTTGAGGAATGCTTGGTTTTCAAAAACCCTAAACACACTTTGAAGTTGTGCAAGGGGTATATAGAGAGGAAGGAAGCAGTGCTGTCTGAAATGGAATGGCCTGGCCAGTCTCCTGGCCAGTCTACGTTTGGAAAAAAACGACTGTTTGTCTGAAAAACGTGTATGGAGCAGCTATAGTAATAAACCTGGTAAATTCAACGTTATTTGTATAGTACCTTTAGAAATAGACATTGTCCGGAGATAGGTCTAGATCGCTAATGAGCAAGCTAGAGGCGACAGTAGCAAGAAATAACTCCCTGAGACTGAATAAGGAAGAAACCTTTAGAGGAACCTGGTTAGTCTTCAATATGTTAAGTTATTGCAAACCAACAGAGAAAATTCTAATTTACTGAAACATTTTGAAACGTGTCTCCAAACTTTTGATGGCCGGTGTACGTATTGAACATTTGACAATTTGTGGGCTCTTGTAGTGATCGTTTGAATGAATGATCATATGAATATGAATGAATGGAGTCAAACTAATTAATTTTTCTGCATCACTCTGACAGCCTTTCCATATTGAGAGAAGGATTCTTGAGTTAAGTAAAGAATGCACGTTTGCGTGAAGATTTAATCCTGCCAAAGCAGAAAGAGAAAAAATTATGGGGTATTCAAGGTATGAGAAACGCTTATCACTTTATATCATCAATTTTCACAACATGTATAAAATAAGCTCACCACCTTACAATATGAATTCCCTGTGTGTGTGCTATTGTAACGTGTGGTATGGAGAAGGAGAGGCAGGACGCAAGTGCGTAAGATTGGTGGGTTTATTTAAAGGGCGAATCCAATAATCAAAGTCATAATACATATGTACTTTACCATTGGATCCTTTTAGTAATCAGCTTTAGCCTAATAACAAAAAAACCTTTAAAATACAGCAAAGTACTATTGTGTTCTCCTATTATCTGTAATTCATTTATTTCAGAACACATAAAGCAGTGTATTTTTCCACCTTGCCTTGAAATAAACTGCTGTTGGTGGAAGTGCATTGCCTTAAAAATCTTATTGTGTAGGTATTATTGCATACAGTAACAGCAAAACAATACAATTCTCATTGTGGTCCAATTAGTAGAGTATAAGGATCCTGATCTCATCTAAGTTTTGCATTAATATTCTTCACACACTTTACACATTTTGTATAAACCAAAATTACTGTGCCTAGGTGTAACAAAGCAAATATTAAAATGACACAATCGAACATACTTATTAGATTTTGACTGACTGAAAAGACTGATTTTGAAGCACTATAAACTGATTTGAAACTGCATATATTATCAACAGGCTCTCCTCAAAAACAAAAACTGATTACCTAAAATGCTTAAAAGTAAATCAAGACAGGTAACAAACAGCACAGTCAGCAGAAATGTGCAAATAAAGTGCATTTAGAAGTGTGAACCATTTAGTACTGACTTGCTATTTTACAGGAAACAACATCATATGGAGAAATAAGAAAAGGCAGCCATTGACGATCTGTCACTCTGGTAAAAGTTAGGAAAATCTATGGGCTTTTTCTCATCCATGAGGCAACATTTCTCCAGGAAAGCGACCGTTGTTTCCTGGTCTGTCCATTGTAATAATCATAACAAATGTCTAAAATATGTGAGAGATGAGAGATAAGTCTTTGTAAAACACAAATCCCTCATGCTTACCATTAACAAACTTAAACTGTTCTACAGTGATATCAAACTCATATCATTCCATTTTAGGATTGGAGTACTGTTGTTTAAGTGTGTTTCTCTTCAGCATTTCATCCTGTTAATTGGAAAATAATACTGATTTGCTGAATAATACACTTTTAGAAAACAAAAAGGTGAAAATGTAGGGGTTCTTTGGTTTGTCCCTCTGGGGAAACCCTTAACGGCTCTATGTAGAATGACAAAGTGTTTCCATATCAGAGAGGGTTCCAAGTAGACCTCCTTTAGTAAGCTAATAACTCTTAACCATTCAAAGAATCCTTGAGCAACCCTTTTTTCTAAGCATGAAGGCATTTTCTTTACAGTCTTTGTAGAAAACATGTAACTGTTTAGTTTTTGCCAGTGCAACAATTTAGTCATAAAATCCCTAAAGAAAGAGAACGACTACACTTAAACATATATGTATCAAAAAGTGATTGTTTATAAAGTCTACAGAGGGTCCTGTATAAATCTCCTTTCTCACTATTGGCTCAGAGAGTGATGTGATCAATTATCTGGAAAATTAATTAATTAGCAAGATCTGGAAGATCTTCTACATGGAAGAGAGAGCAGGTGAATTAGTGATTTTCTCCTTCTCTTTGGCAGATCAACCTTCATGCAATGAAATTCTTTTGATTTATCAGTCATGGATGAAGTCCAGCAAGCATGGCTTCATGTTTCCTCTGCAGTGCCAAATCATAATTAGTCAGATATACAGCAGTGTGTACTGGGTAAGTGAACCTTTGGTTCACGTGGAACATTACACAGCATAATTTACTAGACTGAAGAAAAAACAAGTGAAAGCATTGACTTAAATACTCCAAATAAAGCTCTGAGATCAGAATGCTGTTGTGTTGTGGGTGAGCATTAGCAAATCAGGAAGGATTTGTGTATACCTGTAGCTGAATAAGGACAAATTCCAATTCCTCTATTCATTTCAATAAGTGCAATTTAATGTATTTTCCCCTAATGCTCAAAATGGTACTTTACTACTGAATCAAATAAATATATTATGAAGGAAAGCTTTGCTGGGGGGAAAATGGCCTGTCATTTAGTTACTGTGAAAAATGTGCTTAGTTTTTAATCAGCTTACTCAGCTATTGTCTAGAAGAGGAAGTACATGGACAGAGTGGTGGGATGTATCACTTTCGATAACCAAATGTGCCAGCAGTGAACACGGGCCACTGCTCTGAGCTCTCAGTAATAATGGTGCTGCTTAGGCCAATGTATGGCTGATGGAGCAGGATTTCCACACAGCCTGGCTTATTAAACATGTGATCTCCTCCATGTCTCTAAAGAAAGAGGCAGAGAGAGCATGAAAGCATATGTGTATGGCCCCAGCACAACAGCTGCAGAACACCAGCATGTCTGAAGCATAGAAGGAGGAGCTGGAAAATGATCAAATAACGATCAGCCTGTAAGTGAAGCACTGCACTGCTGCCACTAAGGAGCTCACTAACTGAAGTTTTTAGCAAGTGCAAAATAAAAAAAAAAGCCAGGCTGTGATAGATAAAAAAAACTGCCTTACTTGTGTAATTGATCTCGTTCCTAAAAAGGCATCTGCAAACAAACGGCACATGTATCAATTACATTCGTAAGTATGGCTCCTTTTGAGTCTTTTGCACATTGATGAAGATTTCTTTGAAACAGTAAGAAAAAGCAATAAGAAAGGCTTTGCCTGATTGTTATTTGACCTCTTTGGAAAAGATTGGGAAAGAAGAATACACTTTCTTTATGTTCCAGTCATGTGCTTTGCTTTGATAAATAAAACAGCTGAATAGTTTACCAAGGGAATACCATCATAGCAACTCTGTATTTTTCAAAGGCAACATTTTATTCACAATAGAAACGGCAATCTGACATGATTAAACTGTGCAACATTTCAACTGTGCTCAAAACAAAATCAAAAAATTTGGTGTAGGGTTGAAGCTTGTTTTCTGCTTCTTTCTGATGTGTCTAAAATATTCTCTTTATCACACTGAAGAGCATTTTTTTTTCTCCCCTCCATTTTTGCCCAGTCATGCCATTCAAAGTTATTAACCACAATGGGAAACAGCCAAAACAAATCCAGCCATCTCACATGACATGTAACAACTGTAACTAACCAATGTAACTAAAACTAACTTTGCAAATAATTAAATATTAGCAGCATTATTGTGACATAATCAAAGAGTAAGCAACATTACACACTGAACCCCTCAATAAGGTGGCAAGTATCAGAAACCATATACGTCATTGCTATAGAGATAAATTATGAACCCATTCGTTCTGACCTTGTGGAAATTCACAGATCACCGACTTCAAAAAAGAAGTCATTATGAAGATTTAAGATAATTAGACCAAAAATGTGCGAAGTTCAGAGATTTTCGTCTTTATTTGAAAATCTTTTTTAATTATTATTATTTTTTTTTGGATTTTCATACAACAGCAGTGACCTTATGTCACGGTCTCCACGGAAAACAACACAAACAATACCACCCCACACCGCCAGAGGGCACCATCACCTGACTACTAACACTTCCGGTTCACTCACCTGTTTCACGGTTCACATCTGGTATAAATAGAACACACTCATCTGGACTCTTTGCAAAGTCTTGCCTCTTCTTAGATGATCATTCTGAGCATTTTCATACCGTGTGGATGTCCTGGTTATCGTATCCTTTGCCTGTTTACCCGTTTATGAGTTTTGTCTATCCCTTTGGTTTTGTTTGCCATCCATTTGACTACCTGGTTTTCTGAAGCGTACTACTTCCATACCTGCTTCAAACTACTGGAACGAAAAACTTTTACTTGTAAACACATGTTTATAATGTATGTTTTGAGAATACCTTAAAGATACTACTAGACATATACTTATTAATGACCTTACTTTACTGGAAAGTAAACTACATATTGACTTAAATGCTTTGAGTGATTCACTCACAAAATATAGCTAGCTCTTCCCCTATCACATGAAAGATTCCAATCTGGGAGGGTGAAGCTTCCTCCTAGACACACGAAGCTACCGCATCTTTGCCAACTACAATTCATGTAACGTCAAAGGGCAGCTGAACGTGCTGGCCTATTCGGGTATACATGAGCTAACAGACACCAGATCAACAGGGGAGAGAGGAAAGCCATTGCTATGTCAATGGCAATCATTTATTCTGCCTTTTGTTCCCTGGTTAATTTGAGTAAAGGGGGATTGAAATCTCTTCTCCAAATACAATTGAAAATGCTTGATAAAAATGTATTCTAAGCATATTGTATTCTGAATTAAAACTTGCTCACATAAAAACCTAATACGTTATTTAATGTGGACCTAATAAAAGTAGACCTGATTATTGAGTATACTCAGAAATATGTTTCATTACTAGCAAACTAATAGTTTACTTGGCACCTAGTGTGGTTCTCTTCAAATATACTCAGTCATGCTGGTATATTAATAGTAAACTGTAAGTTTACTTGACACTGTACTTCTCTCCAAGTATACATTATCACAATTGTAGTATACTTGCATAAACTTGTAATATACTTGAACTTTTTTTTCGAAACGGAATACTGAAACATAATGTATTGACCGATACATGGACTGATGCATGGGTTTGAGGTGTTGATCTGGTGCCTTAGTGCTTGGTGGCTTCTGTCATTCGTGTTAATTCTCTATGATTCCACAGAGACTGTTTCTGTAATCCTGTCACATACACACACTGCTTTGACCCCCTCAGAGCTCCAAAGCTGTGCTAAAACCATACACAAACACAATGCTAATATCTTCACCACATAATCACACTCCCACAGAGATACTAATTTGTGATTATTGAACTCCATCTAAACAATAGTAAACAAACCCTGGCCACTTTGGAGACACGGGATTACTGACTCTAAAGCTGCACAAAAACGAAGGTGGGTGTGCATTTTGAGTAGAATACTCAAATAATGATCAAATAATGTGGAGTAAAAGGAACCTCGTTCTTGGGGACGATTGAGCACTGTAGTCCTTGCAGTATTGGAAAATAGGTTTGCTGTGCTGGACTGGGACTTTTCAATCAATAGAATATGTAAGCATTGTGTAATGTGTGGAAGAGGCAGATCTGGCACATGACTGGAGTGGAACAATCCCACAGCTGACTGATCATGCAGAAAGGAATCTGCCAGAGGGACATTCCTGCACCATCTAATGTTAAAATATAATCATGTGCATATACATGCCATATGTATGCCATAGCAGTATATGTCATGTTTGGTATCATTTTATAGCATATTTCATGGTGAATAATGTGATGATTTCAACAATACCACACCAGTTTAGGATTATAGAATATAGCTCTACTTTGGTTCCATGGACCCTTAGACCCTTGGTTTCAAATAGTTTGGTTCCATCATCCACGCATCAAAACCTTCGCCCGCATCCTAATTTCCGTCGTTTGGTTATTGGTGGGTAACCTAACTTGGTCACATGAGCGATTAAGAAGTATGTTTCTCCACAGTTTGGAAGGAAACTTAGTGATTTAAAGTTACAGTTTACAAGCCTACAGTAAGTGGTGACCCCGACGCGATCGAAAACATTGAATATATTTTTTTGATATTAAATATTATACAGACGTGATCGAAAGCCACAGGCGCGAGTCACTGCACAGCACGGTGTAGTGAATATACACAGTAACCCGGCGCGATTTTAAAAAGGTTTACCCGCTGTTCATGCCATTCAAGTTCAAGTTCAAGTAGGTTTTTATTGTCATTCCTCCATATAACTCGTATACATTGAAATTAAATGTCGTTTCTACAGGACCATGGTGCAACACGCAACAATAC
>JAOUQW010021667.1:0-11829 GCA_028565825.1 Olivaichthys viedmensis
CGGACACGGAAAGGATTGACAGATTGATAGCTCTTTCTCGATTCTGTGGGTGGTGGTGCATGGCCGTTCTTAGTTGGGTGGGACAGTGAATAAACAACATATGCATGTGTTTTTCTGGTTAGCCATGAGTATCACAGTAAAACACTTATATCCCAAATAACAAGCGCTAATTTGCGTGTGCAATGGGATAAATTGTGTATACAAATAGTGGGCGTGTTGCAAAGAATAATTGCATGAATTTACATAGAATAACTGCATGAATTACGTAACGTGCAAAGTAGGGGGAGGAAACAATGCGTAAATTAGTGTTTTGCATGTGCTACTTGTTCTTGATAGCTGTGCTGAGTCCAGATCTCCCAGATCTCCCAAGAGACTCCCAGAGGAGTAAAGTGAAACTGAAACTTTCCACATACGCATAATTGCGTGACCAATATAACGCAGATTAAAGGCAGTGAGACACGTCGAAAAACTGTTTAAAATACAATACAAACACAAAATAAAAGAATGTATGTTCTGTTCATAAGGTACGTGTGAATAAAAACCTTTCCATATGCTCTATTTAAATGCTGTTGCCATCGGAGGTGCGATCATGCTGTGAACATCTAATATGAAACTTTGTTGAAGTAATATTAAGTCGTCATTTTAAGAAACGTTTTGATACTTCTGATATACTAAGACAGGGATGTCAAACTCAGGTCCTAGAGGGCCACCACCCAACAGAGATTTGTGTTTACCCTCTTCTAACGCACCACATTCAGCCCATGAAGGTCTTGGGAATTAGCTGAGTGGAATCAGGTGTGTTAAATCAAAAAGCTAAACTCTGCAGCCCACCAGTCTTGTCACCTGTGTACTAAGGCATAATCTTGATAAACCTTCTCATTATTAAAACCTAGTGAATGGTATAAATTTGTCTTCAACTGGTAGAAACAGGCTTCCGCAAATGTAATACAAATTGACTCGATTTGCATTGACACCACCCTGTATTTTGCACCTTCAGGTAGAAATGCCTCAAATTGCATATACATTAAGGCAAACGTGCAAAATGGACAATACATGCAATCATGTGAAAGATGCAATCATGTGAAAGATGCAATCATCCATAGACCATGTTAGTAAATCAGCTTGCATGTTTTTTGCGGGTGTTTATCAAGTGTTTTTACAGGGCATTAGATTTGCAATTACAGGCTTCACAGTCCTGACATTATTTTAAATCATAATCTACAACAAAGTTCACAATGTATACAAAGAAGAAAGTGTTGCATTTGAATGGATTGCTACAGGGTTTATGCTTCACTTATGCGCGCAAGTGAAAAAACATAGTAACAGCACATAAAACAAACGCAGCAGGATGCATGTGGGTGCGTAAAACAAAGCTGGTGTGGATTGGCACGCAGGTTAAAATGGAAGCATATCTGTTCTGTGATGCGTCTCAGATGCAGGTTTGAAAAATTGCCCTTTAGCTTTGGCCCATCATCATGAAATCTGAATGGTATGTCCACATATGTACTCACTACCACCCTATGCAAGGTGTAGCAGGTGGGGGCCTGGTTTAGTGTGGGTCTGCATCATGAAAGAGGAGTTTGTGGTACATGCGTTTATGTGTTTTTGTCTCTCTCCGAGAGTGAGCTGTGTGTGTATAAGAAAGAGATTGCTGGTGCAGACGAGACAGAAGCAAAGCTGCTGGAGGCCACTATTTTCTTTTCTTTAAAGTTTAAGTTCAATGACTGTCTTGCCTGTGCGACACGCCAGGGGCGTGGTCAGAAATAAAAGTATGCGAATATCATGGAAGCGTAAACCGCGGATCAAGCCATTCCTCCTACCCCCGTGACTCCACTGATAAGCCCCTCACCCTGGCCAGGACGACACCCCAGGACAATGCCAAGGCGTACTTACACATGTTCAAAGGTACGGCCTCGGCATGTGGCTGGCCCAAGGGCGAGTGGAGCCTCCGCATTCAGGCGGAGAGCAGTGCTGGAGTGGGTAATCTTGACACTGGAGGAAGAGGATCGGCCCCTTTGCATTTGTGCAGAGGCTCCTTGACTTCTGCAGGCTGAGGCCCAACCCTGAGAAGTCAGAGGAGGTCATGGCTGGAACAATTTAACGTCCGACTTCCAGCCGGCACAGCTGAATGGGTCCAGTGCCACGAGCCCGACTCTCTATCTGACGTGGCCCAGCTCGCAGACGACCACATGTCTGCTTTCGCAGGCCCAGGGACCAGGAGCACGGTCATTCCCACTTCCAGGGCCCAGTCCATGCCAGCTGCGGAGGCGACATACCGAGTACTGGTTAGTACTCAAGGGGGTGTACATCAGGCCTTGTTGGATTAAGACTGCACACAGACCCTAATCCACCAAAACCTGATTCAAGACGAGGCAATGGAAAGAGGCTGGTAGGTAAAGGTGAGGAGTATTCATGGGGATGTTTATCTTATCCTCTAGCCGCTGTGGTGCTTAAAGAACGCTGGGAGGACATTCCAACAACCAGTAAAAAAAAAAGTCTGGACCCGAGAACAAAGCTACTCACTTATTGCAGGAGATATTGCTCGAGGCCCAAGAGAGTCAAAAATGGCTGAATAATAGGCGCTCCCAACTGAAACAATTTTCATCAGGAGATAAGGTCCTTGTATTACTCCCCACCTTACTAGGCAAGTGGCAAGTGGACACTACGCAGCTACGCAAGCACCATTGATCACTACTCGTTTCCGTAACATCCGTACATCTGGAGGATTAAAAACTGTCCACTAGGGGGCAGGTCAGAGCCGAAACATCGCCAGCACCAGAATATCTTCTTGATTTTGCACAAGGAAGTAAACAGTGCAGATGGCGGGAGTTGAGGAGGCTATTATAATGTGTATGTTCAGAAAACGGGAGAATCAGCGGCAGCGGTAGATGGTGTATCAAGCCAGATGGTGTATCAAGCCATTAAACCAATCTCCTCGTGAAAACAGTTTATTTCTCTCGTCCTACCTACTGTCCGTCTACGCCATCAACAGCAAGTATAAACCGTCCCTTACCCTCAAGTGCAGAGCAAGCTGGAAAGCCGCTATTTTGTTTCACGTTCAGGGGCATGGTCAGACATAAAAGTTCAACTTTAAAACCTACCCTGAGTCAGCTGTGTTCTTACACCCGGGAGCTCACAAATTTCTTACACGAGAACATATGCATTGGCCACTAGGGGTGCTACTCATCTTTTCAAATTTGAAAAAAAAGTATTGCTCGTACTGCATTTATCTTGGAAATATAAAATTGTGTTCGTGCTAAGACATTATTATTATATTCCAAATACAAGTTATTTTGTAATCTTCTTTTGTTTTTCTGTAATGTTCAGTTGTTTACAAAAAAAACTTTTTAAACTAATGCTAGGTTTTTCATCTGATAGTAAAAGTTGCTATTAAAATAATCTGGAACTCTGTCAGCAAATTGTTATCTAAAAATGTTGACCTTTCCTTTTTGCATAGTTTCAGCTGTAACATTTCAAGAATTAGAGTGGGTTGAATTTATATGAGTCAATTGGGCATAACTCATGGATTTACTAATTGTACCAAATTTGAAAAATTTGTACATATGGGAACTCGGAGGACAAAAATTTTAAATTTTGATTTTATTAGTGATCTGAGCACTTAGTACTGGAACCCTACTGTTTTTGTAATGATTTTTCAAATTTTTATTCTTATTAGGGGTCCAAGCACTTAGTAGTAAACATGTATCCCATGTTTTGTGAAAACTGAACACAATTGCAATCACAAGATATAGCTAATTTTTTCAATGTTGGCAAAATTTCATTGGTCAGTATTGGTCAAAAGATCTGGCACATAAACTTTCATTTAGCAACTTTTTTCAGCATAGTCTGCAGATGATAAAACACAAATTTCACAAGAAAATTATTTTTTATTTGTTTTCTGCGATAAGGCCACAAAGTTTTTTGCTCCACCTGTAGAATTTTTAGCTAATTTGCATAGTATGTGAAGCCGACTTTTTCAAACTCGCCTTACACCATTCTTCCCATGCTTGTGGAATTTGTTGCCCCATCATATGCACACTATGCTGACAAAGTTGATAGGCTGTTTGACTGGAACTTGTATTCTTAGCCAGGATTGTCTAAATAAGATATATTGTGTCCTATTTTTACAAAACACATTCATAGGACAGACTGCGAGTTTAACGTAATCCTCCCAAAAGTGGACCCTCCCTTGTGGGGTATATTGTTCTGACTGAACATATGAACTTCGGTAGACTTTATTCAGTGGGTGCAGTATAACATGAATGGATTTCAAAAACAGCTGAAATTCATGATCTCCCAGGTTTATCTTCACTGAATGTGGAATAAATGCCTCACACCATCATTTGTCTCACTCTGCCTAACCCTGCATTTACACCAGCAGTGTTACTGCCGAGTTGCTATGTCGGTTGCTATGGTTTTTTTGGTAGCGCCAGGCTAGGGTGATATGACTGCACAAACAACACAGCTAGCTATAGAATGTATGCAAAACTACCCAAAACTTGCCCAGTTTGACCACCCGACCTTAGCGTAAAGTATGCGGTGATGAGTACTGTAACTATCATCAGTGATACATCAGAGGGCAGAATGATAAACCGAATCCAGAGACTTGAAGGTGGTAACTGAAGCATGTCTATGAAACACATCATTATAATCAAGGACTGCTAGGAAAGCTGCCTCAACAATCTTCTTCCTACTGTGAAAGGAGAAGCAAGTTTTGTTTCTATAAAGGAAGCCAATCTTTTGCCTCAGTTTACTCACAAGACAGCTTACATGAAACTTAATAGTGAGTTTCATGTCCAGCCAGATACCATGGTTTTTGTCATTCTTCGATGCTGGGTCCGATCAGGGTAGTAATATTCAAACAATCAAAGTAAGGGGTGCAAAGATCTTTTGTAGGGAATATGCAAGATTTGACTCTGGGCATTCCCTCTGCTTAGTCCCCCTTTATATAAAGCAGTAGTCTAGAAAGGTGCATACCATTGACTAAATGACCCAATAACTTACACATTGAATGAAACCAGGGTGAATGAGATGATCCAAGACTCACTGATCCAAGTTAGGTTGATGTAGTTCATGTTTTACAATAGCAAATCAAAGACGGCAATGAATGATAAAAGCAAGCGACCAGGTTCTCTTGGGCTTTATATACACAGATGGGTGACAATTTAAAGGACAAAACCCCCAAGAGCCAGAACAGCTTCAATGCGCCTTGGCATAGATTCTACAAGTCTCTGGAACTGTACTGGAGGGATGGAACACCATTCTACCTAAAGATATTCCCTCAGTTGGTGTTTTGATGATGATGGTGAGTAAAGTAGGTCTTTATGATCTGATGATCTTTAAGGCTACATTTCAATTTCACATTCAGTGAAATAGGGCTGTTTGTGTTTGCTTAAGTGGTGTTATGAATTTGCCATCATTACATCTTAACTGTAGTTAATATCGCAACGTTAGCAGCCAACCAGTTGCTAGAGAAATATAGACCCATACATATAATTGCATGACGTTGTGTTGCATCAATGCTCTACAATGATAATATAGAGCAAATCTGTGTGCGAGAGGCACAGCATGCGAGCGTTAAAGCGTTTTTCGGTTGTCCAGAAAGCTTGTTTCTCAACGCAGTTTTACTTGCTTAATGGCAATTTTTGCCCCCACCCACTGGAAGCCCAATGCTCTCAGAGCTAACTGATGTAATTTATTATTGCTTTCATGGCTTTTGAGGGACTGCTAGAACAGTTGAAATTGTGTCAATTTGCTATAATTAGAATATAACTTTTTCAGTTTAAAATTGAGAAATGGGAATGTCCAAAAACTAAATTTCTCAAAAAGTGGTACAGGAACTCAAGGTTAATTTATATCTATTTTGATTTCATGAGTAAAAATTCAGGAAAGCTTTGTCTGATCAGGACCAACTTTAGACCCATATTCAATGCATGTTGAAAGAATGCACAAATTTTGCCGGACATAGATAAATAGGAGTCACTGTGGCAGTAAATGCAAATTTGCAAAGTAGTGCTTTGACCCCGAAAATGCTGACTTAAAACAGACCATGCATCCAAACCCCCTAGTTCTAGGATTTTCACCGAACGGTCTTAAATTTGAGCTTGAAACAATCTGAAATACAGTATGAAATACATGGACACCACTAGCCAAGCTTAGCATTAGCCAAATATAAAAATTTGAAAAGTATATCCAGGTATGGACTCTACTGTTGAAGATCCACAATAATCAGTCACTGGGGCACATTGTTTTCCAGAATATAAATTTTTTTTACTTTTACTTCTTGCCCTCTTTTACTTCTACACATGAAAATGGGTTCAAATAATGCATCTCTGTGAGACTGACAATTTTGCCAATGTTTTCAAAATTTTACAGGTATTGAAAGTAAAAGTAAAAAAAAAAAAAAAAAAGATAAAAATGGATTTGGTTTAAAAAATATATATAAATAAAAAAGCTTGCTTAAAGAATAACACACACTTATGCATGCCAAGAAACAGAATTCGATACATTGCTGCATATTAAAAGTACTTGCTAACCAAGGACAAGGAAGTTTATAAACAAAATAAGCTGTAAACATGTGGTGGTGCACAGTATTAGACTATATGTCAACATTTGCTTTGAGACTACTCAGTCATCTATGTCTCTGGGTGTGTTGAACAAACGAATATTATTACCACATTCAGGTATACAGACATTCCAGGGTCAGGAATAGGTAATGCATGTAGAGACTCCAACAATTCCCTCCTTAGACTCTCCTGTAGCAAGGCACACAGAAATACACATGCCGAGTAAACATATAAACAACAGTAATAACATGATTTTTCATTTCTAACAGAAAAGCATGCGGTAATTCAGTGGTGTCCAAGGGATGAAAATGAGCTTTAGAATGATCATATATCTGTTAATAAAGCTGCATCCAGTTACACAACAGTCACGATCAGACATTAGTTCTACGTAGGCGATGGGGTAATTTCATCCTTTTACTCAGTGGTTTTATTTTCATCTGGCAATGCTCAATGTCAAAAGTGTTTCTCTCTTTCTCCAACCCTGAGGAAATTCCAGCACAAAACCACCTACTGTTTTTCAACAAACCTAAGGGTGGTCTGATAGCCCTGTCAGCATTTTTGATTTACAAGCTGATGTTGGCTTTTGCAATAGAAACCTGCCCCTACATGCAGTATTAAGTCGTAGCATATCCAGAGAATGTTTAAATACTAATGGCAATCATGAACAAATGGATGCTTTCAAACATTTACTTCATCCATGATCCAATAATGTGATCACATCGGCATGTTTGACGCAAATATCAGGGTGTAAAAAACTCAAATACATAATTAACTCCCCCAACACACACACACACACACACAACTCATGGCGTCGTTGCCATGCCAATGCTTACCTGTCCTTTAATGCTGTAGTCAGCCAGCATGTGCAGCAGTTTGTAGAACACCTCGAACCATGGTAGGTAACTGAATGCACATACCAACACATGTGCACACATTTATAAGGTTGTTAGAACGCCCCAAACTATAATAGATAATTGCACACGCACACAAACACAAGCACACAAACACACACACACACGCACAAGCGCGCACACAAGAACACACACATGCAAGTGCACACACACACACACGCACACACAAGCACGCACACGCAAGTACACACAGTCACACAGTCTCACCTGAGGAAGCAGGAGCAGCTCTGATCTCTGTCTGATAGGCGGCAGAAGCCAAAACGCTGCTTACTCTCAGCATCAGTCAGGACAAATGTGAAGTTTTGCTCCACCTGCCCCACTGCCAGACTGAGAGAGAGAATGGGTCTGAAGTTCTGAATCTGAAGACACACCTGAAGCAAAGCATGTACGTGTGCCTGTGTGTAAATGTGTTTTATACCTGTCCACACTGAAAGGGAAACAAAACTTAGGAACAGTCTGCAAAGTTTCCTGAGGGAGAGAGAGAGAGAGAGGAAGAAAAAGTCCACCATTTTCTAGTAGTTCGATACTAGTAGTACCTTTTCTAGGAGGTTTCTTACAATAACAGAAAAAATCAGTTTAAAAAATAAATAAATTATCTGTTATGCAAAAGTCTCCCCCTTCTACTGACTAAAGAACATCATACTGCCTAGATGATTTGTCACTAAACACATGAAATTCTAAATTAAATGGCATCAGCTCCAATCCTGGGGTGTGTTTACCGAAAGGTTTGTAATGCTAAGTACTTCTTTAATTTCATCTTAAGAATGTTCTTTAATTAACAAGCGTTTCACAAAACCCTAAAGTGGTACGTAAACTCGTTCGTAAATTAACAAGTCCTCCGACCCATTCGTTATTCACGAGTGCTTCTTTATTTAAATCTTGCGTCAAAAAGGCAGAGGCCACTAATTTCGGTTAAAACCACTTTGCCCAAACTAAGGTTCCTTATTATTACTATTATTCACATAATTAATTTCTATCCTCTTGTAGTTTGATCGTTGTTGTGCTTTTTAATTCACTCTTCACCTAAAATAATTATTAGGTAAGTCTGTAGTTCAGTCAGTCACATAATGACTTCACCAATTTAGCTCACATGTTAATTGTTCAAATAAATAAATGTGGGAAGACAGGTGATGATGATTATGCACCAGCAGTGGAGATGTTCTTAAATCAGAGGTGCGGTTTCAGCCTACTGAGGGGTCCACAAAGTGGCGCCGTTTGTCTTCATGCAGCTGCTCCGTGCATTCAGTAACACGGTATTGCTGTGCCATGCACACAGCTACATAAAATCTTAAAAAGGAAGTTGGGATAGAGTGTATGAAAGTTTTTATGCCACTGGAAATGTGCCAGTTGTAGGTGTAGTGGATGGGAGGGACACTCATCCCTATACGCACGCCCAGGCTCTCGAATGTACACATGGGCAAGATAGTTGGTACCATTATTGAAGGTCTTTTATGTTGTTTCTCTAAGAGTAACTTAATTTTTTCCCTCATAGCTCCCATCTTGCTGTTGCAGCCTCTCTCCTCATATAGGAGAATTATATCTCAATTCCAATTCTAAAGGATAAACATCTTTTTTTTTTTAGCACCTGGTTGCCATTTTTTGCAGAAAATCACTGCCTGTTTAACTATGGGACCTGCAAACACAATCTCTTTGCAATGTCATCCCCATTCCCCCCGTGTGACAACTTTCTGTGAGATTTAGAAAATAACACACCTTGTTCCATCTCCTCCCATAACAAACAATTTCTGTTGTAAATTGTTGATTACGCTTGTCTATCGTCCACCATTTACAAATATTGTCTAACAGCGTCTATTTATATTGTTGCGGTCGTTGATCCATCCATATATAGAATTTACCTCCGGACTGTGAACCGATTGTTTGACCATCGACTTGTGCTGCTTTTCGCCAGACTCGGTTGGGGGCGGAGTCAACAAAGAAGCACTTAGGACTCGTTCGTTAAATCTCTGTTAACAAAGGCTTTCAGGAAACACTCGCAAAACAGTCTTGTACGAAACGTACGTCCTTCGTCACTGAGATTCATTGTTTTCGAGAAACGCACCCCAGATCTATGAAATTAAATAGAATTGTATATATGTACACTGTGCTTAAAATCCAATCAAAATCGTCCTCAAAACATTATATGTATGGGTTAGGGCTGGGCGATATGGCCAAAAATGTTTTCACAATATATTTTTCAATATCACTCGATTACGATTAATATCTTGATTATATATCATTATATGTTATGTCTGGTGTCGACTAAAACTCGAAGAATCCAGAAGGTCCAAAACATATAACTTATTAAAGGAAATGACTTATCAGTTTTTTTAGGACTCCCTTTTTAAATAATACAAATAAAAACCAATACATTTGCAACTGAGAGTAGTTAAAGTTAACGATGTGTAGAATTTCTGTTGCACCAAAGACACGGCGCATCGTAATGTGTTTCACCATCACCAGCCAATCAGGAACACGATCCGACAAACAGGAAATACTACAGTCGAGACACAGGAAAGCAGTTAGTGCCCGTCTTTAAAACTCCAAATGGATTGTGTTTTACAATAAAGTAGTAACTCAAATTATCCATCTCCTGTATTTACTTTATACTGGTATGGGCTTTTTCTGTTCCACTGAAATTAAATGGCATTTTAGTAACGGACCATTCACGAAAAATAATGAAGCGGCTGCAAACATAATAAAAATATATGTCTATCTGTCATTCAATACGCTGAATGACAGAATTATGCATAACATTACATTTATAGCAAAGTTTTTTAAATAATTTGAATATACCTTCCTAATAATCCCAATTTGATATATGACATTTTGCGCTGGCCGAAGAAAGAGCTCACCATGCCGGCTGATGTAATAAGCAAGTGCAAGACACCGATGGCCATGTTAGTGCTGCTGCACGTTCATGTATATCGAATTTCATCTTAAAATTTATCATCGAAATCATAGGAAATTTCATCGAAATTGTAATCAAAATCAGAAAATCGCCCAGCCCTAATATGTGTATAGGTGTGTATCAGGGAGAAGAGAGAAGCTCTCCTTTCATAGAGATACCTACTCATGGTGGAGTGTGTGTGTTGTATTCTAGCAGCTGAAACTAAGCTGTCAACTCCAGGCCAAGTTGTCAGAGCTTGGCAGCACTGCCCAAACATCAGCTCCAGAGTATTCAAGTGTGTGGTGTGTGTGGTGACAGTGAAGATATATGTGATATAAGAGATATAAGTGTGCCAGGTAAACAGCTTAGCACATTTATACCTACCTCCATACATACGCACATGAAGGTTGCACAGACATACAAAGCCACACACAGGTGAGTAAAACATAATAATGTACTGCAGACCTGGTCAGCATAGTCCTCAGGGAAAACCCAGCACACCTCTGGCCCTAAATAACACACAGATATGACAGATAATGATAATAATAATAATAATAATAATAATAAATCCATGTTTTGTTTTTATTATATTTTCTCTGCCCTAGACAGACCAAATTTGGCACACAGGTACAATTCAGCAGGAATTAAAAAAGGTTAACCAATCATCATGAAATCTGGCAAACTGATAAGGCACTAACCCATGAACCTCCTTACCAACTTTCGGTCTGCCTCTCAAACCCTCTAGTGCCACCAACAGGTCAAACTAGAGCTTCCATTTCTAATTGTATTTTCTGAAATGCAAGTTTTTGAATTATGTTCCTTTTAAAAAATAAAAATAAAAAATTAATCCTTTCATGTCGAGTTCAATATATGTTTTGCTTTTAATGCCGTCATGTTGGATTTTCCGCCATTTTAAATTTTCTGAAAAATTACACTTTCTAACTTGTCCTAGACTATTAATTCGAAGCTCACAAAAATTAAGCTATTATCATCTATACATTATGATGTATTGATTTTTTTTATTAGAATTTTTTTTAGTCTAAAGTAATGGTGGTGTCAAAAGACGCAACTACTTTAAATAACTAATAGATGTGTTTTTCTAAACTGCACAGTAAATCAGGCATTTAGATTTACAGTCAATTATTGGCACCCTTTATAAAAATCAGCAAAAATGAATACATAATACATTACCAACATATGCAATGAGTGATATTTTTATGCTTAAACCCGCTGTATAGATTTATTGTAGAGTGTCCCCCTATATTTTATACCATTTTCATAACCCTACAAAGCTCACGTGCCACCCTAGATATATATATATATATATATATATACATACACACACACACACACACACACATACATGTACGTACGTACACACATATATGTATATATATATATATGTATATACAGTCAAGCCGGAAAGTCTGCACACCCCTTTCACCTTCTCCACGTTTCATTACAT
>JAOUQW010021676.1:0-11828 GCA_028565825.1 Olivaichthys viedmensis
GTGTTAATTACGTTGTCTCTTAACAGCGAACACCTGAGATTGACTCCATCAGTGCACTCCTCTATGCATTATGCATGATCATCTACTGTCAGCCAATCAAAACACAAAGTTTTGGACTGATATTAATGAATAAGGATGTAGTAGTCTCAGTGTTTGATGAACTAAATACCAGTTCTTGGTAGTCTCAGATTTTTATTTTTACTCTGACGTTCTACTCAAACTTACAGATCATCCGGGACTGGTGCAGGTTTCAACTTTTCTATTTGAACCTCGTTGAGCTCGTCCTCATTGCTAACTCTGTCTGCTTCTGTATGAACATCTTCTTTCTTTAGACTAATGTCTTTATCTAAAGTTTCATCAGTAGCTTTTGAATTTAGGGTCTCTCTTCTGTCATCTTCTGATATTGTGGCCCACTCATTTTGGCTTGTCATTGTTTCATTAGTGTGTAGCCCAGCAGCACCTACAATGACTTCTTTCTGATCTGCATGTATTTCGGTTGTAGTGTCTGCTCTGTGTTGAAGGGGAGGTGTTGGAGGGAGATCAAAGTCCGACTTGGAGGGGATTAGACGTTTCTTGAAGCGAGGAGCCGGAAGAGGAACAGGAACAGATGATGTTTCAGTGTCCTCCACCATTTGGCGAATCTTCTCCAGCAGGAAACTCTCCTCTGACTCAGTAGTTTCTGTTAAGGAGTGAAGTGATTTCTCAAGTTGAGGCGAAGGCAGAGGCCATGGTACCACTGAGCTCCTTGGAGAAATGTCCTTAGGTGATTCAACTTTGACATCATCTGGCTGTTCTTTAGCTGTTACTAAAGATCGATTGACATTATCTGGCTGTTCCTTAGCCAATCCTATCAATTCTTTGACATCATCTGGCTGATCTTTTGCTGTTCCCAAAGATCTTTTGAGATCATCTGGTTGTTCTATCGCTGTTCCTAAAGATTTTTTGACATCCTCTGGCTGTTTCTTAGCTGTTCCTAAAGATCTTTGGACATCATCTAGCTCTTCTTTCACTGTTCCTAAATATATGGTGGCACTATCCGGGTGTTCTTTTCCTGCTCTTTTGACATCATCTGGCTGATCTTTAGCTGTTCCTAAAAATCTATTAGCATCACCTGTCTGATCTTTAGCTGTTCCTAAAGATTGTTTGACATTATCTAGCTGTTCTTTCACTGTTCCTAAAGATCTTTTAACATCATTGGCCTGTTCTTTAGCTGTTCCTAAAGATCTTTTGACATCATATGGCTGTTCCTTAGCTGTTCCTAAAGATCTGTTGGCACCATCTGTCTGATCTTTAGCTGTTCCTAAACATCTGTTAGCATCTGCTGGCTGATCTTTAGCTTTTACCTCATCTGGCTGTTCTTTAGCTGCTTCTAAAGATCTCTTGGCATTATCCACCAGTTCTTTGGCTATTTTTGAAGCTCTACTGGCATTATCTGGCTGATCTTTAGATGTTCTCAAAGATCTCTTGACATCATCTAGCTGACCTTTGGCTCCTTGTAAATATCCTTTGGCAGCATCGGGCTGATTTTTAGGTGTTGCTAATTTGCTCTTTGAGGGATCTGATGCTGTGGCTTCGACAAGGGGACATTCTTTCCCTGTTTGATGGACTCTGACGGTGAGTTCAACATCTGTGCTGACTTTAGTAGTGCACTCTGATGGAGGGACCCTACTTCCCCTAATCTGTTCCTCATTTTTACTTTCACTTCCCTCTTTTGTATTGTGTTGTGGTAGAACAAAAGCTCTTGAACTAGAGTGCACATTCTGGTTGACAACATTTTGTCTGACTTCCTGCAGAGTCACTGGAGCGGCATTCTCCTTCTTCTTGGTTTCATGGGATTCTGCATCTTTTGCAGCTTGTGGAGGAATGGTTTCCTCTGCTTGAGAGTCTTGTAATGCTGATACAGGTTTCACATCGACGATCGATGCCAGAGATCCCCTCGGTCTGTGAGAAATGGGACACCAATAAGGAACGGCATCACAAATACTGCATCTTCTACTCATCAATATGAGCATGCAGTGTGCAAACACGAGTAAACAGGCACAAGTTTCAGCATTAGCATGTACACTGCAGTCCATAAAGACATGGACACAATATGTGTGCAGAATATCATCTTTAATTCAACAATGTGTACATCTATATTGGATGAACCATATAACAATCACAGCCGTTATTATACAAAGACACCCCATTTCAGGAGATAAATAGTATGGACATGTTAGCATAATCTTAAATAAAACTGTCATGTTTGGTGTTTGACTGTCTCAAGTGCGTGACCCATATCCGTGCTGTTTATCTTTCCTGTTGATGCTCTACCAGCAATTTCACTTCCTGTTTAAGGGATCTTTCCAACATCTTCAGAAAGCAAAATGCAGCTTAATGGGGTTCAGGTCACATGATTGACTTCCACTTTTTGGCCCTGAGAAACTCCATATTTGCGTTAGCTTTGTGTTCAAGTTCATTGTCCTCATGAAACTCCACCTACTGGGTTTTGAAGCGTTTGATTGGATATGAGAAGTTAAGACGTGTCTGTTCAATTCAGAAATCCTCCACAATAATAAAGATGAGTGATGCAGCCATGACACTACCTCCACCATGTTTCTACACTTCCAGACTGCACTGTTAATACTTGTGCAACAACACAATTGCAGACTCACCAAATTCACTTTCAAAGTCAATCTGCAACAACTGAGCAAGCAAAAATGGTGCAACTCCAGTTCATGAAGTCACAGACTGACAATAATGAAGTTCACAGCATGTACTGAAACTGCAATACACAGTTCAGGGTGCTCAGTAACAATCCCCAGCACTCAGTACACCAATTATTTTAGAGCATGAGTCTGCAATCAGGAAACACACCTTTAATTTTTATTTTTTATTTTTAAAGTATCACACCATAAGAAGCAGTCCATATCTTAATCATAATGCACTGCAGCAGCATCCAGATGAAGCTATAATGCTACTGCGTGACAATAAACTCCAGACACTCGACATCAACAGCGCTAAACACCAATCACACCAATTGGGCAAGCAAAAATGGTGTAACCCCAGGTCAAGAAGATGCAGGCCAACAATAATTAAGCTCAGGGCATGTACTAAAACTGCAATACATGGTTTCTCCTCAGCACACAGTCCACCATTGACAAGCAGAACATGCACAGTTTCTTGTGCATTAGAGCATAAAGGGCGGTTTGATGGTGTCCAGGAACCTCAAAAGCATCCACAATTCTGAACACCAATGTCACCAATCTGCAACAACTGAGCAAACAAAAAATGGTACAACTCCAGTTCATGAAGCCAGCCGGGGAGTAATGAAGCTCACAGCATGTACATTTGTTTAGTTCTGTAGATAAACAGCACCGTTTCTTATGCATCAGATTAGAGCAGTGAATAACGCTTATAATGCGCTGCTGGAATTTCCAGACTAGGTTAAAAAACTCAAGATGCTAATCACCAACACCCCCAAATATTGCCTCATGTACTTACCTTTCATCCATATAGAGCTCCGCGAGCCACACTGTCCCTACATCCTCCTGCCCTGTCTCAAACTCCAGCTCCTCCTCCACAGTTTCGGACGTGACCAAGGGACTCTGATACGTTTCCTTCTTCTGGAGACCTGGTTTAATTTCACCAGGTTCTTCATTAGCGTTCCCCAAGTGTTCTTTGCTTGCTATGTCATCAAAATGAACTTCTTTTAGTGGAGGAACCTCTTCAGTGAAGTAAAGACCTCGTGCATCCTTATTGTCTGGACTTTTATCAGTTTCTGGAGTTGGAGATGGCTCTCTGGACTTCTCAACATTCAGTTCTGATCTGTCACTTGCTTCAGGTTGTTGTTCATTTCTCCAGGTTTGGTTTCCTACAGTAGAGGATTCCTCCTGGCTTATCTTCACTTTGCGTACTGTTCTTTTACTGTTGCTTGTTTCAGCTTCTGGTTCAGTCTTTACAGACAGACTACATCTCTCTGCCTCTCTTTCTACATCTGAGGCAGCCGACCTCAAGCAATCCACTAGGCTACGTCCTGAAGGCTCTGAAGTAGAAGTCACATGGCTCGCTTCCACACAAGAAATTTGAGTCGACATGTTTTCTTTAATCATTGGGGCCTTGTAATCTTCTTTGGTAGCTTCTTTTGTTGCTTCGATCAGCTTTGTGTCGCAAAAGGGCTCAGGTGGAAGGATTTCAAAATATTGGTTTTCAGATTCTGTGTCTTCAAGATTGTCGGTTTCTGTAGGACTCGAATGCATCAACATGGATGTCACCGTCTCGTAACTGGAGAACAAGGAAGTGTGGAGAAAAATGGAAATCACCACAGGGGACCAACGTCATTTTAGTGGATTACCTAAACCAGAAGTGAGCTACTTCTAGACTTCACAAGCACTGAGGTCATCTAATGCTTCCAGACAGTCATGTCATTCTCATGCAAAGACTTCGATAACAAGCCACAATCGTTATATCCACTATCTTCTGAGCCATGCAGAATCAGGAGCAACTCCATTACCTCCTACACTTACCCTTTATACAAAACACCAAATATCCCCTTCACGAAGCCTGAAGACGTCTCTTCCTGCTCAGACAGCAAGTCCTGATCCTCAGCAGGTGATGGTTCTTTGTCTGAAACTGTATCTCCATCATTTGGTTCCTGAATCTTCCTAACTAAGTCATTTTCATCAGCCTTTTCCATAGACTCCGTCCTTGACTCAGTGTTGGAACTTGCAACATTAACGTTAACACCTTCATCTGGTTGTTTCAGAAACTTGTCAACTTCCTCCTGCTTCTTGCATTTAGCTTTCCATCCAATATGGCTGCCATGGCATGGAACGATTGGGAAAAATAAAGAGACATGTTTGGTGAAGTGTTCTTCTTTCACCACTTGAAAAATCCAATCGTATTAAAACACTTCTTACACACACTAGCCGTTAGCGCATGTAAGCCAGGATAGTGAATGTTTAATAAAACTCATGCATGTCCTAAAAAGCCAAGTGCACACACCATGCAGCAAAGATGGCACAGATGGCTCCATCTTACCCTCCATCCAGAAAAGCCTGTTCCGTCTCTAGTTTGCCTGGACTTAATCCCTCGTTCCCTTTTCTCGTTCCCTTTTCCTCAAAACTGGCCCATAACGGACTCTCATTTGTGACCTCTGAATTTGCCTCTATTCTGTCCACTTCATCATTAATGGTTAGCGTTGTGTCATCAGCAGGTAACAGATGGTCTAAGGGTAATGCCGTAGGTGGGATTATATGAGGTGCTGATGTTATATCACATTCCAACTTCTCCTCAATAATCACGCTTTTTGGTTTGTATTTTGTTGTCTCTTCCGTTTCAGGCAGCTCGAGCTTCTTCATGTCTCCTGTGTCGTCACAGGTTTTATCTCCACTGTGAGACAGAAACACAGCGATGACGTCGGTTTAGAAAACGCACACTTACCTGGTGTTAAACACTTCATTTGTAAATGTGTTCACCCGCAGTGATAATGTAAATGTTCTAACAGCACAAACTGTCTTAGTACAGCGTCATGGACTTACAGTAGAGTTCCTGTTAAAACACAACAGCAGCAACTCACAGCACACACTTCAGCATGGACACCTTAACGTCACTGCATCATTCAACCTGTCTGTCATCATTTATTCCTCTGTAGAACTTCTTCAGGGGTAAAAAAGACATATACAAATAAAAGTTATTATTATTATCACTCTTCCCTGCACCACACTCACCCGTCTGTTATTCCCTCCACTCGGGTTAAAGCATCCACTTTACTGTCTCCATCTCTGTCTCCATCTCTGCATGTTGTGTGTCTGTGTGTCTCCTCTTTGTTGTCTAGCTCGTCTCTCTGATCCCTCACTCTCTCTAACGCAGCCCACAGCGGCATCTCGCTCTCAGCCCTGCGGGGGGCAGGAGTGTGTGTGTCAGGAGAGTGTGTGTCAGGAGTGTGTGTGTCAGGAGTGTGTGTGTCAGGAGAGTGTGTGTCAGGAGAGTGTGTGTCAGGAGAGTGTGTGTCAGGAGTGTGTGTGTCAGGAGTGTGTGTTTCAGCCCCTGTGATTCGATCAGTGTGGATTTTTGGAAGATTTGTAGAGATTTGATGAGAGCTGAGAATGAGAGAGAGAAGGAGAGAGAGAGAGAATTAGACCACATATATGGATAATGTAAGGTGCACAGGTTAAAGGCGGAGCTTAAGTGTCACGCTCTCACCCTCCCACCAATCACAGTTGTAATGCAGAACTGAGGTCCATACAGAGAAGAAGCATGTACCAAAAAAAATCCACTACCACCAGAGAGACGGAAATCACAGACAGAAAAGACGCAGAAGAACACTGAGGGTGTATATATAAAATCATTAGTAATAACAAGAGATGGGTGAGAACAATCAAGTTACCAATCACAGGACGAGGGCGGAGACAAGAACAAAACAGGAAGTAAAATCAGAACAAAAACACATGGCGATGTTGCTATGGGAACCTAGACGCAAAGCAGTGAGCGTGAGATTGTGACAGACAGACAGACAGACAGACAGGTCACAGAGGGAAGTTGCAGATCATCAGCAAACACAAAAGTGTAATATATCTTGTAGATCGTCAATCGATCTTTTTTTAATACAAAATGTATATTACATGCATTACAGTAGATTTCTCTACGTAATTCTAAATAATATATCATGTAATAATCACATGTAATAAATGTGTTATTGTGTTAGAGTGCATCAGTAAAGACTGTGTGAGTATGTGTGAAAACTCTACACTCTTAGAATAAAAAAGGTTAAATCTAGCATTCTAAAGGGTTCTTCAGTTTGTCCTCCTGGGGTTGTAGGGTTCATCTGAGAACCTTTGACTCCCAGTCTCCACCAACCGAGAAAGCAGGCAAGCTTGACGTTGTCTTCACAAAGAACTCCACACCATCGAACCTCACAGTGACTCCTCTTCACGTATCAGACCATTTCTTTGTGTCGTTCTCTCTGCCACTGGTCCTCAACACCATTTCACCTCCCCATTATTCCAATGTTACCTTCAGAAGACACCTTAAGACCCTCTCCCCATCTTCCTTCTATCCTACCGTGCTCTCATGCCTACCACCAATGCCTTCTTTTTTGTACATTGTAAATTGTTCTCGACATTCTCTTTCTTGCTTAACCCCCCTTCTCCGCCTCCCACACTCTCTCTTACTGCTGAAAACTTCATGATGCACTTTGCTCAGAAGGTCACTGACATCCAGGCATCATTCAGTCATCCGGCCGAGGCGGAGCATACCTAGGTGCACAACGCAGGTCCAACTTTCCACACGTTTGAGACACTCATGGAGGATGAAGTGGTGACACTGACACTGACACACTGACCACGAATCATCCGACAACCTGCTCTCTGGACCCAATACCCTCCACACGTCTCCAGATAATCTCCAACGACCTTGCACCGTATGTGACCACCATGATCAATGCATCTCTATCAAGCGGTCTGGTTCCATTTTTAAGTCTCCTCAAGTCACACCTCTGCTCAAGAAGTCCACGCTTGACCCCTCTAATGTGGCTAAATACAGACCTGTTTCCCTCCTTCCATTCATATCCAAGACCCTGGAACGTGCCGTTCTTGCACAGCTGTCTTCATACCTTCAATTGAATGACCTCCTGGATACCAACCAGTTTGGTTACAAGACCATGCACTCAACTAAAACTGCCCTCCTCAGTCACTGAAACTCTACACAAAGCCAAGGAGAACTCTGTCCTCTGTCCTCATCCTTCTAGACCTATCTGCTGCCTTTGACACAGTGAATCACCAGCTCCTCATTTCCACTCTTGATGAATTGGGAGCTACGTTCTGATCTGGTTCTCATCGTACCTACAGGATCAATCCTACCATGCAGCAGAGAGGTTCATTTCATCACATCATAGCCTCATCACCGGATGTCCCCCAGGGCTCAGTTCATGGACCACTTTTGTTCTCCTTTTATACTAAATCTCTGGGATCAGTGATACGGTCTCATGGCTTCTCCCATCACTGTTACACCGATGACACAGAACTTTACTTTTCTTTCCCTCCATCCACCTCCCAGGTTTCTCAGAAGATATCGGACTGCCTTTCTGACTTCTCCTCTTGGTTGACAACCCATCATCTGAAACTCAACCTGGACAAAACTGAACTGATATACCTACCAGAAAATAACTCCCCTCTGTTGGACCCGTCAATCACCATCACAGTCCATTCGGCACACAAGGCTAAGAGTCTTGGTGTAATTTCAGATGAGGGGCTTAACTTCTCTGATCACATTACATCAATCACCAGATCCTGCCGATTCCTTCTTCATAACATGAGAAGAATACAACCTTTTCTGATGACAGAATCCACTCAACTTCTTATTCAAGCTCAAGATCTCGCTGCTTCAACATCCTGGCTCAGTGTTGGAACGAGCTTCCCCTTCCACTCTGAACAGCTCCATGTCTCTATTCCTTTCACAAAGATCTAAACACTTTCCTCTTCTGACAGTATCTAGGTTAAACACCTTATTTTCGCTGCACATACCTTTCATTGATTTTGTATTACTTTTTGTTTTTTTAATTTGTTGTATGATGTATGCACTTAGGTTTGAAATTGTCCTATTCATAACTGATTGTGTCTTGTATTTTTATGCAGTTAGGGGTGCAATTGTAGTCTTTAGTACTTTGTCCACTCTAGCACTTGTACAAACTAGCATTAGCTTTATGTCCCCCAGGTTCTAAATCCTTGCAGATTCACTGGGTGCTCGGAATCGCTGCGTCTTCAACTGTCTGCACGTTTTGTAAGTCGCTCTGGATAAGAGTGTCTGCTAAATGATTAAATGTAAATGTAAATGTAGAATTGGTCCTTTCAGAGATGGAACTACTTTTTCAGAGGGTGATATACAAAATGAGCATTATAGTTGTGTGGCTCTGATGGCGTATGGATACCACAGAACCTTCAGAAAAGTGTAAAGTATAAATGTATAAACTGTAAACGGTATAAATGTGTTATAATGTGCATCAGTGAATTAATTTACTCTCATAGATATACCTAATTTATGACAATATCTGTAAAAATCATTTCAGGACCTTGGTGAAAGAACTGTTTAAGAAAACGATGTTTGCTATGTCAAAATTTATTTTACGGTGTTACTTATATTTTTTACAATATATTTTACAACAGGAGGCATGCTGTTAGACTTTAAAATAAGTGCACAGGGTTTTTGAAGTGGCCAGATTTTGAGTATTTATCTCGCTTTGAGGATGCTTTTATAGTGCACCTGGCAACCCTGTTAAACATAAATAAAAAACAGTGTGTCGGTGGTGAAAGAGGCACGACTGCAGCAGAGAGATGTTCACTGTAGTGTTGATTTATTTAGAAAAGTAATAACAGAGACGGAAGAGGTATGATTGAGTTTTTCCTCTAACGTCTTCATGCTGCTGCTTCCACAACCGCGAGCAAACGAGCAAACAAAGAACCCGGAAATAAAACTGCCGCTCTGTGCTGTGATGCAGGAAACCATGTGATATTTGGACCAATCACAGACAGGGGGAGGTCTCCGAACAAAAGATTGAAAATACTTAATTATTTTTGTTCTTACATTTTTTTTATTTAATTTTTACTTCTGTTGTCTTGTATTATTTGTATGCTGCTGTAACACCTGGGATCAATAAAGTCTTATCTTATCTTAAAACACAGCGTCTTTTCTTGAACAGAAGACATATTTTTGTTTTCTTTTCATTTGAAGTACACGGCCAGCTTTAGGGTTCTATTATAAGTGAGTTTGACAGCTACAGGGTTCTTTCTAGCTGGGACTGTGTTTCTGTCCAGGAATGTTGGATGGTGGCCATTTTGTCCAAACAGAAGAAAAATTCTGATCTCTGATTGGTCAGATGACACTGCAGCTGTATGACTTACAGAAATGTTGCCTTTTAAAAATACTTTTAGCTTTCATTAGTAAAAAATAATATAAATTATGAGTGATGAATCATTTTTAACAGCTTTAAAGTGACTGATCAGCTTTTGTTAACATTATTATTTATTGCTATTATTATTAGGAACAATATAATTTCTTGCACAGAATCAATAAAATATAAATTTTTCCCTTCTTATTTTTGGATTCTGTGTATCAGTGTAACAGGTCTCTCCTACATCATCACTAATCTCAGTGTGTGTGTGTGTGTGTGTGTGTGATGTATGAGGGGGCGCTGCTCAGGTGGGAGCTAATCGAGTGTCAAATGAACCTGAGAGAGAACGACAACACCACAGCTGTGTCCAACACACACACAGACACACAAATATAGACACACACCAAAAAATAGATGAAAATATTCACCTGAATCACAATTCCACATCTCCCATATCTAACTACACCTGTCTGTCTCTCTACATTTCTGTTTCTCTTCATCAATCTTCTTCTCTCTTTCTCTCTCTCTCTCTCTGTCTCCCTCACTTTTTCATCTTTTTTTCTCTTTACTATTTTTTCTTTTGTTTTTTTCTTGGTCTCTCGTGCTATATTTGTCTCGGTCTCTTCCTTTTTTCTTTTCTCTCTCTGAGTTAGTGATTTTTATGCTTTGTGGTACTACAAATACACACACGCACACACGTTGATGAGGATTTGGGTTATAGATATGATCAGAAATGTTAAATCAGTGTTTCTCTCTGTCTAGATTCATTCAAACGTGGCAATTAGACAGACTGTGTGTGTGTGTGTGTGTGTGTGTGTGTATGAGCCATGAAGTTGAGCGAGAAAAAAAAAATGTAAAAGACAGCCGCAATGACACGCAGAAATCTTCCGATTCATTCTTCCTTGAGAATTGATTCACTTGATTCACTTAAAGGAGTTGTTTAAAAAACGAATTGTTTAAGAATCACCCATCACTTCCCACCTGCTTTTAATGTTTACACTCCAAAACGTCTTTACATCAAGCCTCAATTACTGATTTAAATATGCAGCTTAAAATTCTCCAGCTCTCCTCTAGATTTTATTCATGTCTCTGTTTTTTAAAATATATTTATTGTTTTGCAGTACTAGAATGCCTAGTTTTTATCATTATTGTTATTTTTACTGTTATTAAATTTTTGTCTTCCTTTTTCAATGTTTTTTTTTATTATGTTCTGTAGTTCTCTTTTGCTTGCTGTTTTTGGCTTTGACTAAAAGAAAGGAATTAAATGAAAGAAAGAAAAACAGAGCTTCTCATTTCTGCTGTAGGAAGTCAGAGTTCATTATCTCTGGTAGTGTAACTTTTTTAAAGAGTCATAAGATTGTGTAACTATTGATAAAAAAAAAAAGCAATATTGTGTGGCAGTGAAAGCAGAGCATGAAGATTTGTTTATTTCTTTCTCATATTATCTCGTACACGGCCTCACGTAGGGTGCTTAATTATTTAATTCAAGTCTTTGTTCTGTTCTACTTTTGTAGCAAATCACTAGAGAAAAAACTTCAGAACACAGTGTATTTATTTATTTATTAACTGAATATATATTTATTGATTTACCTTATGCTACATGGCCACAGAGTTTATAGTCTTCAAGTATAATTTGTGATTTAATTTATCATTTTTTAAAAGAAATGCACATTTATTTCACCAGCAATTTAAAATCTGTTCAGATTGCTTATAAGCACTGTGAAATCCACATTTATGGCAGTATTTAATAAACTTTTATGACCTAGAAGGGGGTGGAGTTTAACAGGTGTTAATGTCTAAAATAAAAGTAACTCCGAACACAAAGCAAAATTTATTTACCAAGACATCAAACACAGAGGAACATATTCATTTACATCACTGTACACTCGTGGCCAAAAGTTTTGAGAATGACACAAATATTAATTTTCACAAAGTTTGCTGCTTCAGTGTTTTTAGATCTCTT
>JAOUQW010021807.1:0-11822 GCA_028565825.1 Olivaichthys viedmensis
TTATGTTCTTATGGTACTTGCTTTTTCTTTTTTCTTTTTCTTTTTATTTCCATTATATGTTTATTGTTATGCACCAATATACCAAAGCAAATTCCTTGTATGTGAAAACTACTTGGCAATAAACCTGATTCTGATTCTGATTCTGATAATCATTAAACAGGCAGTGTGGTAAAAAAATAGCAGAAACCTGCAGTACAATGAATGTCAGTATTCGGGCGATGGGGACCTCTGGTGTTGTGGTGTGGGAATGTCTGTGGTGGCAGTGTTGGGATTGACTGACAGATTCATGGGACACTTGAAAATAAAGGAGCATGGTTTAGCATGCAAAAAAACCCACACATCTACCTTAATGGGTGTGTACTCAACCTCTTGCTTGATTACATGCTGGCTGGTTTGGCACACCAAACATTATGACACCTGTATACAACATTTCTACATGAAAGAGTTCATCATCAGGCTCGCAAATGCCAATTCATTTTGGCATGTATTCCTGATGAATTGCACATTAAGTATTTCTGTATGGTCAGAATGACATGTAGGTAGATACAGAATGTTCATGAGAAGTGTTCTTAAGTTAACCAATCAAAAGGCAACTATTTCTGATCTGTTGCTTTGGAATTACACCATGACACTGGGTTTATGACAAGATAAGAGGACAGATTATAAAGTTAACTCACCCATTGATTAATGTCTTTTGTCATTCCAGGCCAGTAAAATCTTTTTGAGATGGACTTTCTTGTCTCTTTTTGGCCAGTGTGAGCCCCAGTCGAACTTGCATGAAAGTCAACGAATACGGCCTCTTAGGTACCACAAACCACTTTCATTTTGATCGACCTGGTTGGTCCCTTAATATAATACAGTGACCCTCCTAGGAAACAAATTAACAAATAAAGTGTATCTAAAAACAGTTCACAGTTGGCTGAATTTGTAGGCATTTGGAGATACCGCACTCTACAAAGAAAAAAATGTGACTGTACCCAAAAGGCAGCTTGCTTTTAATGAAAATAAAGAATATTGTACATGAATAAGTAATATGATGGATAAATAGTCTTAAATATGAAAACATACGTTAGAAAGGCTCAAAATAGGCATGTAGCTTGCTCTTTTTATGTGTGCAGCATCATTAGCCTATATAAACTAACTTTTTCTGTAGGCCTGGGATTATGGCAATAGCGAGTCCGTAAAGAAAAGCAGTACCCTGCTTGGTACTTGTTTACACAGACATTACATTAGAAAACCTATGAGAGACTATTATACATTTACATTTACTATTATTACATGGACATTATGGGCCATCAACGGGGTGGGGGGGTTTAATTTACAGATTTACTTACCTTCTAAATCATATTTAGAAGCTTTTTAGATTTCTGTGCTTTCGATATTCCAGCCGGGTAAGCCCCATGGGTTTTATAGTCTAAAATCTCCTTGTATACGTCAGGATCCATGTCCGGATGGTAAGATCGTACAAGAGTGAATTCTTCCAAACTCTTGTTGCAGATTCCTTAAGAACACCTTCAACCATGTATTTTTTAGTCCACGAGACCACGAACAGTGCTTTTTTTCGCAAATGCAATCTTAATGATGGTGTAGCGTTGTGGACGTTATTAAACTAAACTCGGCTATATGATGATACTTGTACATGCAGCCCCCTAGTGTTAGGCGTTAGTTAAGTATGAAGTCATAGTAACAGTTCAAATAATTTAAAAGGAAGTAAAAACACAAATTGTCACTAACTGTACAAATAATAGTTGTTTCTAATAATAAATTCTTCTAATAAAAGGGGTGGTAAGTGTATAGTCCTATGCATTTGTTTGATGACTAAAATCAGTGATGTGACATCAATGTGTCCATATTTAAGAGGGGATGCATGTCCTGGCAGCGGCCGGCCCTAAAATGCATCCCCTTTGTATTGTAACTTTCTTTTTGGTGACCCAAACATGAAATGCTTTTTAAAGCCTACATTTGGGACCAAAATGTGTCACCTGTATAAGTTTTCATGGATGTGACATCAATGTGTCCACATTTAAAAGGGGATGCATGTCATGGCAGCGGCCGGCCCCAAAATGTGTCACCTGTATAAGTTTCTTGTAGTGGGTGACGTCTCGAAAGTGATCATCCGTGTAGTCTTGCAGATCGATACACTGCCTGCACAGAAGCTGAAACATAATGCCCTGTAGCCAACTCTCGCCAGCTCCATGTCACTACCCTGTGCCTGGCGTAGCACCTCTTTGCTAAAACCCTGAACAGCTCCGTCGCTCGATGCGGTCTCTGCTGCTGCTCACACTTAGCTTCCAACCACTCACAGTAACGACATTGCTCGTCGGTGTTCAAATGGAGCTGCCCGGCTCGGTGCCGGATGGAGAACCGGTAGCTCTGCAGTGTGGTGATCCAGGGCACTACCTGTCCCTCTGGCTCTTTGAACTGCATTAGCCAGGTTAGCGACGCATGATCCGTGCGTAGGGTGAACTGTGTGCCATAGAGATAAGGCTTAAAGTGCTTAAGTCCCGCTACCACAGCCAGTAGCTCGCGCTGAGTGATGCCATAATTTCGTTCGGGCTTACTGAGTCGGCGGCTGTAGAAAGCGTTAACTTTCTCTTCTCCTCCTTGAATCTGGGACAGTACTGCCCCTACTCCGCTGTTACTGGCATCCATGTCAACGATGAAAGGTTTACTTGGCTCGGGGAAAGCTAACACTGGTGCCATCGTGAGAGCAGCTCGTTGGCGCTAAAAGGTCGCGTCTGCCTTGTAAGACCACTGAAACATCGCCCCTTTAGCTGTGAGGCGGTGGAGAGGAGCGGCGATGTCCGTGATTCCTCAGACAAAACCACTAGCGCAGATCCAGAGAGCTGAACCACTTAGAGCCAGCAATCCGGTCGAGAGTGTCGTCGATATGGGGCAGTGGGGAGGTGTTCTGCTTAATGACAGCTTTTTAGGCGGTGATAATCTACACAAAATCTCCATCCCTGTCTTTCTTGCTGACTAGCACAGGGTCTGCCCAGGGGCCATTTGACGGCTTGATGACTCCGGTGGCTACCATTTCCTTCTTCTTGCACTGCGGAAAAATTTCCAGATAGGACTCGAGTAGCTCCCACAGCCGCTGACAATCTCTCTCGCCGAGCCCTTCGCTACTCTGCTGCCACAGCTCTCTCACTGCCTCTCTCGCTACGCTGTCTGCCGTTATTCCTTCGCGCTGAGACTGAACATCTTATTCTTGTTTGACCAGGAAGCATTCTGAACTAAGGAAACTGCTCTTCATTTGGCAAACACACTACTACAGCACAGAACAAGCTTGGTGGTAAGCCAATGAACTGTGGGCACTCTGTTGTAATATTGCAAATAAACCATATTTACCATCAAGTGATGACTTGCTGATTTAGTTCTCAGAGAAATCTCTGCAGCAAGAAAACTGCAATCTAACATAGGGATCCATTTATGTAAAGGGAAATCCAGCAACCTTTTAAAAGTTCATAACTTATTGAGTAGCAAACAAATGTGTCCAATGTATCATGAGTCAAAGTTACAACTCATCATGGTGCAAAATGTCCAAAGCATTTAGAAAATATTCAGACACCTTCACATTTTTCTCATTTTGATACATTTAAGCCTTACTCTAAAATAGATTAAATTCATTTTCTCATCAATTTGAAAAAATAAATAAATATGAAATCGAAAATATGAAAAAGCATAAGAAGGTTTTTCCAAAGTTTTGTAAATGTATTAAAAATAAAAACTGAAATATCACATTTACATAAGTATTCAGACTCTTTAATCAGTACTTTGTTAAAGCACCCTTGGGAGCAGTTTCAGCCTTAAGACTTTTTGAGTATGATGTTACAAGCTTGGCACACCTGGATTTAGGGATCCTCTCCCATTCCTTTCTGCAGAACTTCTCAAGCTCTGTCAGGTTGGATGGGAAGCATCGCTGTACTGCTATTTTCAGGTCTCTCCAGAGATGTTTAGTCGGGTTCAAGTCCGAGCTCTGGCTGGGCTACTCAAGGACATTCACAGACTTGTCCCGAAGCCAGGGTTGGTCATTTGTTCATTTACTTTTGCTTATTCATTCAGACAAATAAAAGGCGTCTGCGTCCATGCTGAGAACTGAATCACAAATTGGGATTTGACGATTAAAAAAATAATCAAAAAATAAGATATAAAGTCTAATGTTACAGAAAAGAAAAGAATCAGAATTTTGGCATGTATTTTGCATTTTATGTAGAAAAGTTAAGCTTTGATTTAGCTTTTTCATTTTAGTTATTGCCATGAAATACTGAGTTGATGAAGAAAATTAAATGACAGAAAGATGTTTTAATGTTATTATATTTGTTATATTTGTCACAAATATAACAAATCGCTTTCATGGAAAATGAAATTGCAAATTGAATCATTTCATTTTATTTCTCATTCTGGCAGGATCTTTGTGCACAGTTATGGTAACAGAAATGCCAAAAGGGTGTCTGCATTTTCATTTGATTGTTTTAATTATAACATCGTTTTTGGCCGAATTTCCTGAACACAGACCCTTTTCACTCTGCAATTGAACATCATGCGCCAGCAGTAGTTTGACTTACAATTTCAGGATATGTCGTCGTTTTACACTTGCTTACGTAGACGCTGTTGCCCTCCATCTCGCTAGGGGGGAGTGTTTGAGAACCACTAACTACACTCGGAATAGAGAACTCTGCTCTTTTAAAATAGACTAATCTAACAAAAGGCATGTCGGCTTAACCAACCCTGATCAGTAGGGATAAAGAAGAAGAGGATCTAGTGGATTTATCTATCAAAACTGAAATTATTGCAGTAAGATTGGGTAAGATATGGATGTCTCGGCTGGCCCGTGCGCTGCTGCCGTCTCTGCTTCTCTCCGCTCTGGCCTCAAGCTCAGCCGAGGCTCTAGTGGCTTCAGCTACTGTGCGCTGTAGTTATGAAAAGCTGCTTTTGTCTTAAAAGGAAGGACGCATTACCTCCGATAACAGTTAAGTCGGGACGACATTTAGCCGTAACTAGAGTTTTGAAAGAACTGCGTACTTGAGGTAACAACGTTTTAGTTAGCATTTGTTAGCCACTAGTCTGGCTCATGTAGTAAGGACCGTCTCTTGCAAGGGCAATACAGCTATTCAGCAAGCTAATGTTGGCTAATAAAGATTTGTTGATTGTTGCCCGCCCTTTAAATGGACTAAACAGCAACCTAGTTAAGACTAACGTTAGTAGTGCTCACGATTTAAAGTTAACTAATATAAACATACCCTAATGTAAAAAGCTAGTTTAACTAGCTGACTGTAGTCCATAACATGTTCTATGTCGCAGTTAACGTACATTTTTCTTTAAACACCATTGCATATTCTCTTTATTGTCTTCAGATTCTGTTCTGGGTTAATTTTTCTTATATAACCCCACATAATGTCATATATGGAAATATTGCGTTACATCCGATACCGTCAGGTGAATACAATCCTGAGGTGTTTGAGAGGAAGTGTTGCACCTTGACACTTTTTTTTACGTCTATCCAAGAGTTTGAAATGGCTTAACTAGCGTTATGTATAACGTTTCAGGTGAAATGATCAGGTGATTTCGAGCCTGTGTGAATTGTCATGTCGTACACTTGAGTGGCATTGCTGACCGTCCACCGCTTTTTTATTGAGTATTTGGGGTACCCAAGTTGTTTTGATCGGATCATTTATAAAATGAGTATGCAAAATGTAAAATGAATATACCTTATTTTGTTTCTTTTAATCTGCCCCTTTTTCAAATCTGTAACATGAAAGTGTGGTAAGGCAGCAGCCCTTAACATTGGCAGTAGAAAAAGATGCACAGGTGTTTCTCAAATATAACTCCATCAGTTTGAGTGAGGCTGTTTCTGGATATCCTTGTGGAAATGGGGATTGAAATGTCCGTCTCTTGCACTTGCTGAGGAACTTTATTTTGAAATATTTTATATTATATACGTGTGTGTGTGTGTGTGTGTGTGTGTGTGAGACATGAGAACTACCTTTTAGTAGATGTCATTTTTAGTTTATATGGTAAAGACTGACAGCATGGGCATTTTCATGAATTGGTATTCTAAATCATGTTTTATGCCCTGCCTTTATAAATTTGTTAAACAAATGTTAGCTGCCCCTACACTAAGATTCATTTTTAAAATAGATTGTCCAGGCATCTAGTTCCTCTATCTAGCGTAAAACCTACCACCAATCTTCAGACTTCTCTATGCCAAAACAACAGTACGCTGTTTGTTCACTGTCAGCAGGCTTTTCTCCTCCTCTCTCATCAGAACAGCACACATGCACTTGTCCTAGACTGGTTTTCTCACCCTTTCTTACTTCACTTGTGCCTTAAGACGGCTCCATTTGTGTCAGTTATTTGACACGATCCCTTTGTGGCTTGTTTGGGCAAGAGCTGAGGGGAGTCAAGGAGATGGTCAGATAGAGAGGCTTGGTTTGCGTCCTGTAAAAGCTGCTCTGGTTAGTATTACTACTACATCACATGACTCCCAAGCACATTTTTGTAACTCTAAAGAATTTGAGAATAAAACTGAGCATCAAAATCACTGCAGCATTGTTATAGCCAAGTCTGGACCCTTTCCAGTGTTTTGATGATGGCTGAGATGTAGCATGGTTGTCAGCCTAGATCTGACAGCTTGGATCTTCATCACTGTATGTTTGGTGTAAAGCCCCCCCCAGTGTCTTAAGTGTGCCTAGGTGTTAAACTTTACAAAATCCAGTGGTTTGAGAGTTTACAGCTTTTAATCTTTGGGAACATGTGGCTATACATGTTTGGGGGATAGGGCTCCACAATACAATATCCGAACACTCATTCTTAAAACCACCCGTAAAAACAATAATATTCACGTTTTATAATTAACCATAATTTTAAGTATGGTTGTTACTGCAGTTCAAAATGTATCCAGTAGGTGGCCGGCTTTTACGCTCATGCTGGCAGTCAGATATGAAGCTTGCGAGACAGAGAGTGATAGTACATTTCCAATAATGTTCAGTAAAACTCAAAACAGAAATAACTGCGGGTGGAATTGGGGGGGGGGAAACAGTCCCGCACACGCCTCTAGTTGAGGCTACAATTTTTGTGGTTTAAAAAAGACGAATCTTTCCGAATGCTAAAAAGAGAAACGAATGCAAACATAACGAACGAATACTCGAGTATTCAAATGATTCGTGCCAGCCCTACTTGGTATTAATGATGGTGTCATTCAACACTAGAAAAGACATGGTCAAATGTTTTCTATTTTTGATATGTAGCTAGCCTGTGGGTTTAAAAGAATGGCGCAACCTCACTGACGAAGCATTAGCTGTAGCTATGGTTACCACGTGAGGGATTCAAACGATTTTTCACCTGCTGTATGAAAAGCTATGCTAAGCGGGAATCTGGATTTTTGCCTCTGAATGTGTGACATTCGTTTTGACAGCCCTACTCTATACGTTCAAATTAAGTTTATTAGCGCAACGAAATAAGCTAATGTGCGAAACCCCTTTCGCTCATTAGGTTTACAAAGAGAGTTTATTAAAGTGATGTCTGGTTCTAACGCTTCAATGAGCTTTTAATTCCATAGTACAGCACGCAATCGCCTTGCATTTAAATGTACGCAGAGCGAAAACGAAGACGCGAGTCCGTTATACAGACCTTTGCTGCCGTCGAGGGCACAAACCTAATGGGCGTATAAAGTCGTGATCAGTTCTCAGGAATTAATGGACTTGCTCATTTTGTCTCAAGTATTTGAGCAGTGAAAATTACCAAAATGCACATCTCTATTTAGCTACTACCGGCAAATAAATATGGAGCGTCTTTCTGTGGGTGACCCTCCTCCCCAGTGATTACGTCCAGGTGTGCAGTGGCCGGTGACTTCGGCGATGACTCAGGGAAAAAAGGCAACTGGAGTTGCTGTTTAAAGCTGAGAGAAACACGCTTTCTGGCATTTAAACCGTTCAATTTAATATCCATTGCAATAGATGGACTCTATCTGCGTTTCCTGATACCATCACAGGGTTCCACAGTGCGAGTGTTTTGCTTGCATTTGTTCCTTACTTTAAAAAAAAAAAGCGTGTAGAATTTGACTTGGTAGCACATTTGCGAGACCATATTTTTTGAACCATGCGGCCTACCACCCTGACTTCAAAATTCCCAGCTCAGCACAGCAGGTTAGGGCTGGGCGATATGACCAAAATATCATATCACAATATGTTTTACATTATTGACGGTATTAGCGTGTGTCTTATTTTCCAAAGCAACTTGCATGAGGAATTTATCCCTTAAGGACAGCAACTATTAAGTTTACTGAAGTTTTATCTCCATTCAGATTGTTGACTCTTTGCACATGCTGAAAATAAATAAGAATAAAATATTCTACAGAATAACACAGATCAATCAAAATGCAGTATTTGTACTTTTCAGGATTTTTATTACATTGAACCCTGGGAAATAACGAAGCATTCAATAAAAAAAAATAGAACAATAAACACGTGCAACCTGCAAATCTGGGTAAAATTATAAACTCCATGCTCCAGTTTAAAATGAAATGATTGGTGGGGGGAAGAAACTTCCAAGTTAGCCTTAATATAAATGTTAAGTGCAATTAACTTTTTTCAAAAATAAATAAAAATGTATATGAAATTAAGTATACGTCGCAAATTCTTTCATAATTTGTCCAATGAGCAATTGTCGCAGCTCCCCCAGAGCACATAAACTCTGTTTCCCAGAATCCTCAGCATCGCACGTCCCCACATGTGTCAATACAGAACACGGACTCCAATTCCCATGATCCTTCACAAGATACATTCCCTCGTTCACACCTGTTCTCAATCACTTTTCAGTATCGCATTGCTAAGTTTTGCACCTGCATTTTGTAGTGACGATTCCAAGACCCGGTTTGACGTTGTTAGTTTCTCGTTACTGAATCCACTTTTGCCCCGTGATCGTTTGCCGATTGCCCGACCTGTATGTCTCTCACTTGGAGTTTCCACCTCGCCCTTTTGTTTGACGCTTCGGTTAAATCGTTTACGTCGGTACTTGCATCCGACACCTGCACTGCTGCGTCACGACGACTTTTAATATGTAACGGAAAAATACTGTTGATGAAGATATTGCAAAAATGCATACCTTTACGGGAATCAATACCGGTAAATAAGGTATACCATCCAGCCCTACAACAGGTGATGCGTCTCGAAAAATCACTTGCGCCTTAGGCATGGTAACCATAGTGACAACAATGCTAAGTACAGCTAGGGCTTGTCTATAGGCTACATATCTAAGAATATCTACATATCTGCTTGACGATAAATTAAAAACATTAACTTTTGACCACGTTTTCACGGATTATTTCAGCAAAATATGAACATATCTATGGGAGTGAAGCAAATTAGAAGTGTGGGTGCGTGTGTAGACAAATTTATAAATCAGTCAAACCTGCAACTTGGGTAACTATCTAGGTAGTTGGTTACCACACTCGTAGCTTTGCTAGCGGATCTGCATATAAACAGAAAAAAGAGCACACCCATGCTAGCAAGCTACGTTACATCCTTAATGGTGGTTTAATAAGTATCTAAGAAATAGGAATCATCATACAATAGTTCTTGCTTCTGTAGCAACCAAGTTTGTTAGCCAATGTAGTGTTGGGCGATTTTCATGTTTAATTCAATTTGATGTTTTACCGCAATGTGCAAAATGTGAAAATCGAGATTTTACGTTACATATACTGTTTCACTTTTGTCAGGCAATACGAACAACACTGAAGCTTGTGTGTAAAAAAAAAAAAACAAACCCAACGCACTAGTTTTAGAAGCACTGTATCAATGCTTGATTCGTTATTACATCTAATTACTATCCCCCAATAAACATTATGAAGGACCATAATTTTGAGTCAATGAAATGCTTGGGGATTAATTTGCCTAAAAATCTGAATGAACTTGTAGAAATCAATTACGTACCGATAAACACTAGAATTAAAGCTGACATAAGAGGATTGAATTTGTTCCCTTACTATTGTCTTGACTCCTCTACCTTTTTCCTGCCTTTACCAATATAATTTACAGAATACGACAGATTTGAAAGAGATTTTTGAAACGCTTCATCTGAAGAAAGAAAAAGGTGGCATGGCATTACCATGTCTGTGGAAATACTATTATGCAGCTCCGATAAGACCACTGCCGTGTTTGTGTAAGCCACACTACAAAGCAAGATGGAAAGACCTAGAGCTCATACTGTCATGAAATATCCCAATTCAAATCATGATCACCGATAGAAGACCAGCTAGGCATATTGCATTGTGTTTGTCCCGGACAAGCGTTAATGTCGAGCCCTGAGTCACCGCAATCATTATGATGTCACTCTTCATTTTATGTAAAATTAAAATTAGTCAACAGTAAGAGGAAATGAAGATGATAAGTTTATCTTACTGTATTGTCAATTACAGGAGTCAAGCAGTCAATGAGGCAGCTGGAATGACAAATGAATTGGAGAGTGCTGAGAGTGCTGGGGTGAGGCAGCAGACCCCAGTACAGTAGGGACTGAAGCAGGTGATGACTACGGCAGTAAACATTAAGTACTCATGCTGAATTTGGCTAGCCTTCTTGCCTGGGTACCAAGTGTACCGAACAGGCACATATGCGTGAAAAATAGAAATATTGCAGACCATTTTTTGGTCAAACGCAATCATGACAGAATTGTCCTTCTAATGTCTCTGGATAGAGTTGCTTTTCTACAGTAGTAGTGTACTAATTGTGTGCTATTTATCCACGTCCATGTTTTCTTGTAGCTGATTTTCAGCTTGTTTTTACATTTCTTACTCGTGATCTACATAAAATCCACCATCTTGAAGTTAGGCTGAATCCCAAAGGGCTTCCAGTTCACCGTGTTTGCGCACTAGGATGTAACATTTGCCGTTGTGGAACATGTGCACGATATGCTTGATGGAATGCTATTTCGGATTCAACCACAGAACTCCTTGTATTTTTAAGTATTGGCACACTTGCCTTCTTTTGCGGGAACTCGCTGCCATTACAACAAACTCGCTTTGTCTTGTGTTTAATAAGAGCCCTATGAGTTTGTAGACAAGTGAAAGTGCTACTTACATTTATAACGTAATAATAAGCTATATGCCTGTTTTTATTTTATCATTTATTTTTATAATAAATAAAAAGTACTTGACCAGGGTACAGATAGTCCTGGATGCGGATTAGTAACCGCACCGCGCCAATACGCTATCTAGTGGAAAAGCGCTATAGCATGTTGCCTGAGTCAAGACTATATTTAAACCGGTGCAGGGGACAAACACAATGAAAACAATTCTATTTGATCGCCGTCTTACTTAGGATTTTATTTGTAGTCCACCGCCCACTACTGTGCCTCTGATAAGATGCATGCGTATGCCTATGGATTTTTTTTTTTTTATAAATCATTGACTGTGGTTTTCATGAAAGACGGCAAATGATAGACACTGAAAAGACGAATGGGAGTATTGATACCGTTTCACATTTTAATATCCTGTTTCAAACACTTTCTTGGTTTTTGATACTGTCTTGAAATCGTTACCCCCTTAGTATTTAAGTAACATTTGTTCTGGCAGCCCTAATAGAAATCAATGAAACCTAGCTTTTCTTTATTGATGAAAATGAAATGTTTTAAAAGCAGCTAGTGGTCATACTGTAAAAAATCGTAATGTAGACTATATAAATAAAAAATCAAGATGAATAAAGAATCAATTTATAATTGCATCATAGCACCCTGAATCCACCCTGAATCCATCTCCTACGGACTGCAGCTGTAATCATGAAGCCTATCGTGTGCTCATCCCAGGACTCTTATTTACTATACGCTCG
>JAOUQW010021818.1:0-11822 GCA_028565825.1 Olivaichthys viedmensis
CTCATAAACAGATATATTGTACATTGCACATTTTTATATTGTATATTTATGTTCTTATGGTACTTGCTTTTTATTTTTTTATTTTTTTTTATTTCATTTCCATTCTATGTTTATTGTTATGCACCAACATACCAAAGCAAATTCCTTGTATGTGGAAACCTACTTGGCAATAAACGTAATTCTGATTCTGATTCTGATTCTGATATTTTGATGCTATCAAACATTTGATGCTGGGATGTTTTGATGTCCTGATCACAGGACTTCTATTCACAATGTGATCATACTGAACATTCAGTATCCTTTCAACACATTTAGTGCTGTTGCCTTCTCTTCATATGACTGTCTACTGTAGAGTCCTATAGTCCCACTATCGGGTGTCACCCAGAAGAGGATGGGTTCCCTTTTGAGTCTGGTTCCTCTCAAGGTTTCTTTGTCATGTCATCTCAAGGAGTTTTTCCTTGCCACTGTCGCCTGACTAGATCTCTGGCTAGACCCACATCTGGATTTCTGTAAAGTTGCTTTGTGACAATGTCTATTGTTAAAAGCGCTATACAAATAAAATTTTATTGAATTGAATTGACGTTAGTCATCTTTAAATTATAAGATTGCATAATCGATAGTTTGACTGACAACTTTATGTCTGGTGTTTGTAGCATTCCTCCGTTTGTGGAACAGCTATATGCGTGTCAAAGATTACATGATATAATTTTTTAAAAAGATTTCAAAGACCTTAATTGTTTGAATAAAGGGTATGAATAATATTGTAATAAAGTATCATATTTGATTCTTTGCAGAGAAATGGTATTGTACCTCACCCACAGCAACATCTCTATACATCTGGAAGAAAGGAACGGCTGACCCCAACTCACATGAAATGTTTATTTTTTTAACAAGGGAATATCAGAGAGAGCAGTGAACTATAATGATAGCATATGGGCAGTGGGGCAACAAGGGGGTATGCAGAGTATACGACAATTACAGCCCATGGCCACTAGGAGGGCCCACAAGAGTAACTCAGTCGGAAAAATAAACATTAAAGTGAAAAAAAACTAAAGCTGATAAAATATTTTAATGAACTTACAATCATCTGATCACTAAATGAGAGCCTAGGAATATATCTATATACTCAATGTGTATACATTGTACATACACCAGAGCCCTAACACAACCCCTATACACACATAAACATTTAATGAATAATAAAACTACGATAACAACTGTTGAATAAGAGCTGTCTCAAGCATTTTAAATTATGTTTTAATTTACTGTACTTTTTATATATAATATCACTATTTTGATATTGTTATATAGTGCAATACACATAATACCACAATCTTGATATTGCTATTAAAGATTTCAGTATTTTCAAAGACTACATGGTTTGAATAATATTGTCATGAAGTATTCTATTCAATCCTTAGGATCCTTTGCAGATAAATGGTATGCTACCTCACCCACAGCAACAATATCCTCTCTATACATCTGAAGGGTTGGGTAAGGGTTGGCTCCCAGGAAAAGAAACAACAAATGTTATATTGTGTTTATTTTTTAAACAAAGGAATATCAGAGAGAGCAGTGAATTATAATGATATCATATATTGTTTTACCTTTATCCTCACACTGTGAGGGGCCTGCTCATAATCTTGGAGTATATTAATTCCAGAACACAAGACCTGGGTGGCTGATATTAAAAGAAAATAGCTATGAAAGCAAATGTGTTTTCATTGGCTGCGTAAACAAAATATATATCTGCCCAACCACTCTTTCAAACTCAGTGGCTTATTCGGTAACAGCAGGAGCTTTAACTTTGGCCTTAACCCAGAACGGCATGAGTTGGTGGTCAGTGAAAGCTGACAGCATTTGGGTGTTTCTATTAACTTTAAACTGCTTTATTACCACTTCTCTTTAGAAATAACTTACCTGCTTGTTCTTTAGGTTCTAGAAAAGAAAATTTAAATTAGACATAATTGTCATGCCTGATCTCATATGGCTTGTATATTAAACTCCAGTTATATAGTCAACTCCAGAATTACTGGCACCCTTCAATGGGCAAAAATGATTACATTACATACAATTATTAAAAGTTTCCACTTGAATGACTTGCCATTCCTCTAATAAGTCATTCTCATGAATTTCAAGAATTCTCAAGAATTTCAAACAATACATTTCAAATAATAGTATTTTCTCTCTAAACCATATGTAGCAAAATTATTGACACACTTGAAGAATTAAAAATAAAGATATGCAAAAAAAATGATCCATATTTGTTAGAGTCATATGAATGTTGTCAATGTTTCTGTTTGTTGTGTCCATGTTATGCCCCTTTTGAACACTGGGTGGTGTAGAATATTGGGCTCATATGGGAATATAGGGCTCATATCAATATGAATGGCATCATGAATTCTGCTAAGTACCTGGATATTTTAACCCAAAACCTGTGTTAAATATCCAAATCAACACAGAAATGTTTGCGGGACACAAAATCAATGTTTTGCAATGGCCATCTCAGTCTCTGGATTTGAACCCTATTGAAAACCTGTGGTCTGAATTGAAGAGGGCAGTCCACATGTGCAAACCTAAGAAGAGCTTGAAATGTTTTACATGGAGGAGTGGTCCAAGATCCTTGTACAACCTTAGACACTGCAGGAAAAGACTTAGTGCTGTTATTCTCTCCAGGAAAGGCTTCGTCCAATATTTTGAAAGTAGGGTTTCAAAATAAAGGGAAAGAAACTGCACTTTAGAAAACTTTTTTATCTTAGAAAAAAGATTGTGTTCAAATAGAATAAAACCCCATATGATTACTTATTGCATATTATTTTGCTCATTTTCATAAAGGGTGCCAATAATTCTGGAGTTGACTGTATTGTATAGCGACATGCCTACACAGATGTTTAGCTTTTTTGGCCTTCAAAAGGAGTCCTCAAAAAGGCAAATAAGCTAAGTGAATCTTTAAATACAGGGTTATGAGAACACATCATTATCCAAAACATTTTATCAATATATAAAGTGAACAGAGACTGTCGATAACAAAGAACATTTGCACGCTCTAAGTTCACAGTTTTGAATTCAGCAGTAAACTCTGCTCTTAGTTCGCTGGTACCTCATTTGTCAGTCCCAGATGCAGTCAGACTCCAATTAATTTGCTTAGCAAAACTATGCAAATTAATTCACAGATTAAACTTTAGGTATAGACTATTCCCGTGGTATTATATTGTACTATTAGTAAAGCCAATTCAATCTCAAGACAATTTGTGTTATGTTTGTTACGTTTTCCACACATCATTACACCAGACCGGTTAATGGCAAGTTGCTCCCCATATTCTGACAAATCCTGTGCAAGGATTTGCTACTGTTTTTTTTGCTACCGATTTGAACAGATGAGAAGTCTTCCCATAGAAAACAAAGGAACCTGAGAATCACAGCAGTTACATCTAAAATGGTCTGATGAAGTATTATCTCAATTCAGGATAGTATTTTTAAACAATACTATACATACCTATTTTAAGAGATCCTTCTCCGTTTTCTCGGTAGAATATTGGCATAAAAGATTATAGGCAGTAACAGTAAAATGAAATATTATGAAATGTATAGCCGGTACACAGCCTGGGATTCTGCATGCGGTAAATTCGACTTATTTCTTATTCTAGCGTAGCCTACCTTTAAATTGTGATTTAACTAATCTACTATGGATAGGGACGATTATTTTATTATATCATTGGTTATAGTAGGGTGATCAACAAAGTATTGTAGCATCGGGGGCTTGCGCGGTCTGCGCATTGAACACCCGAGTGTGAGGATCGGGAGACGAAGAGATGGGGATACAAGTGCAAGCCGCTTTATTTCCACGAATAAACATACAGATCATACAGATAAGACGTACGGGTGCAGGTAAGGTAAAGTAGACGACAGACACGCATACATACGATGTTTCGCCCCGAGAGACGGAAACAAAGGGGCACTTAAACACACAATAATCACAGGAACAAATGAGACACAGGTGGAACAACTCGGGACGAGACGGAAACCAAACACAAACACAAGCACACGGCGCTGGTTGTTGTTGGTTTTTTTTGGGGGGGTTGTTATGAGGGGTGTGTGTCTGTGCTGTCTGTCAGCATAGGTTGAGTTAGCGTGTTATTCGGGGGTTCGTCAATGGGACCTCGGTGGGCACAGCCAACCCCCGCTGGTGGAGTTAGTTCACTGGCTTACCGCCAAGCTTGTTCTATGCTGCAAGTGTGTACGTTTGCCAAATAAAGAGCAATTTCCTGAGTTAAAAATGCTTCCTGGTCACGCCTCTTCTTCGCCGACGCTACAGTATGATTAAAACAAGCTAGAAGACAGGTAATGAGCTTGGACACTAAATATGAAATAAAGGTAGTATTTTCTGCCTGTCTTGCCCAATAGGTGTGATAGATAGTTGTATAAGGGGAATAAACCATAAACAATTGGCTACACACACACACCGTATGACTGTTTAACTAAAAGACTTGACACCTAAATGGACTTCCAGTGCTCTTTTTTTGTCCTCGAGTATTTTATTTCACTGGGTGCTTCTCATTTCTTTAATTGCGCCTCCTCGTTGCAATTCCCTGTTTCCTTCCCTCGCTTCTTAGCTCCTCCATCTGAGGATGCAAGGAAAGGAAACAAGGACAGGAGGAATATCTGCAAAAAGAAATGCCCTTACTCACTGAAGCATCACTCTAAGGCGACATCACTTATTGATTTTTTTTCTTTCTTTTTTTAAAGATAAGAACATAACATTACAAACAAGGGAACATATTTGCAATCATACAGAAGAGAAAGAAATCTGTCACACTATTCACATATGCAGTACATGTCTATATTAACACATACAATGGCAGGGATACATTATACAAAACAATATTCGATATGCTCTTACAAAAAAGGGTTCTTTAGTAGCCTAAAGGGAATGGTTATATATAGAACTGTGACCATTCAGAAAACCATTGGAGTGCTTAAATGGAAGACAATCAGACGTGAGAGAGTGAGAAAGTGTAAACAAAGCAAATGAGAGTGAAAGAGTCTTATTCTATAAAAGGAAAAATTATTTAGGAGTGATAGAGTTCAGATTTTTGTCTTGCTGAACAGGTAAGGCACTCATTTGGTGGGAAGTTAGTGAATGATAGATGATAGTCAGTTGATTTATCCTTGTTGTGGAATTTGTTACCCAGTTGTGAAGTTGTTTAGCTAGAGAACACATAGCCGGCTAGTGACTAATGGGAGGTGTTGGTGAGTTTCTCCGTATTATTGTATTTTAAACGCGGTTATATCGGGTGAGAGTGAGTGATTTGAACCCTCTGCTCGCCAGATATTTGTCTTTTTTATCCTCTGGTCTGGGTTTTAGCTAGCGTGCTAACACTATCCGGCTCATGCCAAATTTTATGACAGTCTAGAGAACAAAATACACAGAGAACACGAATTGGGTAAAAATTAAAACATGGAAAATGACCAGGCATTATAGTTTTGTTCTCTACACTATATTTTAGCTAGCTAGCTAGAGTTAGCGGGCTAGCTGTGTCTATCAGCTTTGTGAGATTACAGCGGAGCAGCCCTTTTCCCTTCAACCAGAGCTTATATTTTAGCTAGTTAGGTAACGTTAGGTGACTAGTTTGTTCTGTAGGTTATGGGCTGTTTATGATCCTGCAAAACGAGCACAGTTACACTATGGCTTTGGCGAGACACGGGCTTCAGGTTCAGGCAGAGCCACGATTTAACCGTTTACCGTGGTTAATGTCCACACGGTTACCCGAATAAGATGAATCTGTTACCAGCACAGGCCTACTACATACTCATAATGTTAGTCTCATTTTAACATATAGAAAACTAAATAAAGGCGTTGTTTCATGTGTGGTGGGGCAGGCAAGTGCCTGTTATCACCAAATTGTTGGTTTAGGTGAAGTAATGTTAACTAGACTAACAATCTAGCTAACAGCTAGCTAATAATCTACATTTACATTTACAGCATTTAGTAGATGCCCTTATCCAGAGCGACTTACAGAAGTGCCTTGTAGTCTCTATTATATGAAACATATCCTCACCCTAGCACAAATAGGCCATGGTCTAGGAATACTATAAAGCCAAAACCCTGTTAGAGAGGAGTTAGTAAAAGAGTTAGGTACGGCAAAGAAAACAGAGTAGAGTTTTTTTTCTTTCTCTTTTTGTGCTCGCTTAAGTGCTTAAATGTTTTGTGAAGAGGTGGGTCTTCAGTCTTCGTTTGAAGACAGCCAGTGACTCAGCTGTTCGGACAGCAGGGGACGTTTATTCCACTACCTGGGTGCCGGTACAGAAAAGAGTTTGGATGCATGACTTCCTTGAGTCTTGAGGGATGGCTGGTCATGTCGAGCCATGCTTGTGGCTCGAAGGGAACGTGGAACAGAGCGGTTTTGATCAGTGTCTTCGGGTAGGTGGGGGCTGGTCCTTTTTTGGCTTTGTAGGCAAGCATCAGTGTTTTAAATCTGATGCGGGCAGCTACAGGAAGCTAGTGGAGGGAACTCAGCAAAGGGGTGATGTGGGACAACTTTGGGAGATTTGGGAAAATAAGGCAGTTTCTGTGGAGTGCGCCACTTTGAAGCAAGACTGGTTAGGGCCCTGAAGGATATAATGGTTAAGAAAGCGGGACAACTGATTGTAAACAGCACGTTCAAGAAATGGGAGAAGTGATACTGGTCGGTAGTTGTTGATGTCCGAGGTGTCTGGTGTGGGCTTTGTCATAATGGGTAGGAAAAGCAACACAATCTACACAATAATCTAGCTTTCTAGTCAAATTTGCTGATATTTCCAAGTCAGAGTTTAATACGTTTTAAATGTAGGAGGGTTCTTTTGAATAAAATTTAATTCGCTTTTTAGTCTAGCTTAAGTTTTCTTTTAGTTACATTTAGAGCAGGGACCTGCTGACTAGACAGCTGTCCTCATACTTGCCAGAGAACATTCTAGACACAATCACTTTCAGGAAATTGACTGCAATATTTTCTATAATAATCTCTGATGATGTTAGTTATGCTATCAAAGTATCAAAGATCTCGACAATGACAGTGTGACTAATTGCTTGTGTTGCTTTGATTGTAGGTTTTGATTTTGGTTTTTTTAAAAAGTTAAAAAACGTATGCAATGGAAGTGAACACATAGCTGGGAAGAAAACACAAGAAATATAGCGCTGGTGGCGGAGCTTCCCAGCATCGAAGCATTTTTGTTGCTTGTGTTTCTGTTAATTAGCGCTTATTTCTCATTAACAGTTTCTTTACATAAAGTTTTTGTGTTGTAGCATGTTGTCTTTATGATAAAGGTTCAGTTTGAATGCATTTTATATGTCTTTCTTGTCCTAACCAATGGTGTTCAGTGTCATTTGCCATAAGAAAGATATACAATTGGTTACTGCCACCATAGTGGTCTTTGTAAAAACTAGATTATGTGCATGTAACCGTCAAAGTTCTCACAAAATAGCCAAATGACATGAGTGACATGACATGAGTTGCCTATACAAAATTCTATTAAACTTTAACAACTTAAAAATAGTAAAATACTTTACTTGAAATTTCAATTTTCTGAGGCAAGTGTATTGTTATTGCTATTATTATTATTGTTGTTGTTGTTGAAAACATTGAAGGAACAACAATAAACTGTTACGTCACCACTCACTAACACTTATGCTGTCAACAACAATGCTGTTGTGGGATAGAACAACAGTAGCAGGAAATATACTACTAGTGAACAACGGATATGCGTTGGAGGCCTGTTCGGAAAGTCTCTTTCCTTCTTTTCAGAATTGACTCCTTGTTCCAGTCCCGTGCAAATGTATGCGTGTGTACAGATGTATACACATAATGTTTGATAGAAGTATTTTAAGATCGTGTCTTCTTTCAGGTATCAACATGGTGAAGAGTCGTTTTATGAAGTAGTCTACATAAAATAAAATATGATAATATCGTCATGAATGGGATATTTATGGAAAGATCCATTTGGACCAAGAAAAAAAAATGGTTCTTTATAGCACCCTAAAGGTTCTAAAGGGAACCTGGTGTATATGGTTGTTTAAAGAATCTTTTAAAACCGGTTCTATATGGCACCAAAAAGGATTCCACTACTGTTACAAGTCATGGAACCCTTTTTTTTGGAACTATATAGAACCTTTTTTGTTAAGAGTGTAGCCTAATTAGATATTATTCAAAGAGATTTAATAAGGAAAACAAAGACAAAGTCTGCACTGCTTTTCTGTTTTTACAATTGGAAATAGTACATCTTTAAGTCATTTTGGAAATGTTCAAACATAGGATTTTTCCTATGTTTGAAAAATGTAATTATAATAATAATACATGTTTCCCATGTAATTATAATAATTAATTTGTTAAGTTATGTTTTGTTATGTTAAGTTATGTTTTATGTTGTTTTGTTAAGTTATGTTTTGTTATGTTAAGTTATGTTTTATGTTATGTTAAGTTATGTTTTGTTATGTTAAGTTATGTTTTATGTTAAGTTATGTTTTGTTATGTTAAGTTATGTTTTATGTTATGTTTTGTTATGTTTTATGTTATGTTTTGTTATGTTTTATGTTATGTTATGTTATGTTTTATGTTAAGTTATGTTTTATGTTATGTTTTGTTATGTTAAGTTATGTTTTGTTATGTTAAGTTATGTTTTTATTATTAATGTTGTTGTTACTGTTGTTATTATTGATATTATTATTGTTATTTTTGTAATTGTTATTGTTGTTAATTTTGTATTTGCTATAGAATAAAAAGGACTGGGCCAATTAAAGAGTAATATAAGAAGATGAGGGTTAAAGAGTAAAGTGAGTGAGAAGAGGAGTGATGGAGGGGAAATGAGTCAAGGGCAAAGCCTCCTGGTTTCTCTGTGTGTGTTATGGAGACGCTGGACGCTGGTGGTATCAGTAGGAAAGAGACAGAGAGAAGAAGAAAACAGATGGTGGGGAGGAAAGGGGGCTGACGAGCACAGGTGGACTGGATGGACAGACGGAGAAGAGAAGAGAAGAAGAGGAGGAGGAGGAGGAAAAACGAGCCCTCTCTCTCTCCTCCTAAAAGGACATGGCAGAGGAACAGAAAGCGGTTTGGCTGGTCCTCATCAATCCCCACACACAGGTGCTCAGTGACAGATTGAATCTGCGTACGCCGTTTATATCTCCCAGGGTTCTCGCTGCTTTAAGGACGAGAAACACTCGTTTGATTGGAAAACCGTGTGAGCATATGGAAGCTATCAGAGCACGGTCGGCCCGTCACTCCTCCTTCCCCTTCCCATCACCCCCATGCTGTCTGTGGCCCGCAGCCTTCCTGTTTCCTGCCCTGAAAAGAGAAAAGAGGGGAGAACGATCAAAAAAAGAGGGAAAGATGGAAAAGGAGGGAGCCACGAATCTGCACAGGCCTGATTAATGCCCAAAAAAGTGCCACAAACGAGTGACTTCCTGTGAGGGGCTTTCCCACATCGACGCCTGGCACCAGGATGCAGATAAAAGAGGCAAAAATAAAAAGTCAGTGTGTGTGTGTGTGTGTGTTATCAGTTCCCATAGGTGTGATTGATGCCAGTGTTTGTCAGGTTGGTAATAAATTGTGAGTCTCAGTGAAAAACAAGTGCATTTTAAATAACCTTCAGACTTCGACATGTGTGTTTTAGTTTTGGCCAATAAAAATCAGTGAATGTAACATTTGTAGACACAAATAAGGGATTTACTTTTATTTGTACACAATTAATATATTATATATGTTTTGTTTGAGTTTGTGTTTATATACTGAACATGATGCATGTGTGTAAAATTCAGTAGTGTTTATTTTTTAAGGTTGTTGACGATGAATTGATGCCAAACTCACTTTTTTTCCCCTCCCTCACTTTTATTCCAAAGAAATATCAGTACATATCATTAAAACAGTGCCGAACGGTACGGTACAGTTACAATCCAGAACTATCCGTATCCTGGAGTTCCATCACATTACATGAGTTTTCTGGACATTAGTGATGGTAAGCACAGCCAGTAAAAAACACTCAAAATTCACAAACTGATTTTCTTTGACACAATATTTAAAAAAAAGCATGAGCATGAAGCTTATTTGATGTTAAAGTGTGTGTGGCATTGCTGTATGTTTCCCTTGGGAGTGACAAGGACAAGGGTGCCAATACTTTAGTCTTAGTGAAAATAGACTAATGCTAATCGTAGCCCTAATTATAAAATGACCCAGGTGTCTTTAAAACTCTTTATATTTAACCTCACAGACGTTGGGTCGTCCTGCGAGCTGTACTCTAGGATGCATCATGAGTCAGTTAATGAGCCTATATGCAAACTTATTTAAATAAATACAGTTAGAGCTGAGTGGTGTGTAAACAGAGTTTATTATTATTTTTATTATTATTATTATTATTATTATTATTATTATTAAGACGTGTCGTGTGTAGATTTTGCTTCAGTCTGAGGAAGATGGAGCCATCATTCAACACATCTCTCTCACAACAGCACATCACACTGTGTGAAAAACATCAGCGACTCACTTTTGGACCCAGTTTATTTGGAAGATGAATTCCTCCCTCGGCCTCTCGCTGACGTCTCCATAAAACAAGGAGAGAAAAAAATGAGCAGATGCAGAGGAACAGCGAAATCCTGCAAGTCGACATGCTTGGATTTACAGCCACACGGGGAGAGGAGATGATGATATTGGAAAGAAGGGTGAAGAACTCACACCATGATACTGCTTCTGTTCAAATGCACCTGCTTTGTACACACACACACACACACACACACACTCCAAAGGAACCCAACACAAACAGTCATTAAGTCAAAACTCTTCTGATACTCATTTCGTTTTCCAGTTAATAATAGGTGGTGTATCGGTTTGTCGGGGGTGCACACACTTTTTTTAATCCTTGATCTGATAACATAGCTCGTATTTAAACCCCCACCACACTCCTGTCTTTTCTTTCCACCACGCAGCAGATAAATTCCAGAAATCCTCTGGCCTTCTGTCGGCCCAAATGGATCTCCTGAGGAGAACAGAAAAGAAATGAAGTGACTAAAAGAGAACCTCCCTTACGGCAGGATCGCGCTCGGATCCGCTTTCGCTCCTGCCGGCATGTGAAATAAATCAGGACTGTGGGGTTTACTCTGGGAAATCCTCTGCCCACCTGACAGGAAGTTCACACAGACCCGTGGCTTCCTGTGGAGCCAAATAAGTAATTTCCACACCTGAATTTCCACAAGTACATGCATTTCCGAAACGATGCTCCCATGGAAAGAGTTTTATAGCGACCCTAAACTCCAACTTCAGAGTTTCTTTTATTCTATTCTCAGTTTTATCTCAGTCCCTATTTATTTTGTGGAAGGAAAAAAACAGAAAGGATGCAGCTTCATGGCTGGCTATGAATAAAAGACTCCTGAGTGCTTCCAGTCTGATAGTAAAATATTTAGATTTGTTTACTTCTGGGAGGTCTCTTGTTTCTAAATGAATGCCTTAAAAATCCATGAAATTCTGACGCCGTCTCTTAAATGTTTGTCTGCCGAAATGCAAAATGTCAAAATGTTGTGTTTAACGTGTCTACAGTTTATCTAGAAGTACCGACTCCTGCAGCTAAAGCTCAAACCTGACCTCCTTATTTAACAGTGTGTAACACAGAACAATTCAGATCATTCAGATCATTCAGATCATTCAGAACAATTCAGATAATTCAGATAATTCAGAACAATTCAGATAATTCAGATCATTCAGATAATTCAGAACAATTCAGATAATTCAGATCATTCAGAACAATTCAGATAATTCAGATAATTCAGATAATTCAGAACAATTCAGATAATTCAGATCATTCAG
>JAOUQW010021838.1:0-11821 GCA_028565825.1 Olivaichthys viedmensis
GTGTGTGTGTGTGTGTGTGTGTGTGTGTGTGTGTGTGTGTGTGTGTGTGTGTGTGTGTGTGTGTGTGTGTGTAAATAGTTTTGATGTGTGTGAAAGTGTCCCAGAGCTTTAAGTTTGTTTCTATGGTAACCATCAATGACTCCAGTTATCGTAGCTAAAACTTGAGATTGGACGCCCCAGGATGACCTTCTGTTCATAACTCAAAGTTCCTAGCACTGAACAATCTCTGTTTAATCATTGAAGGGCAATTAAGACGTCATGCACTGCTTTATTTATCACTCGTTTATCATAATAATCGGCATAATATCACGATAATAACTGTCCCAGTGAACGTATCTGTTATTTTCATGCTAATTAGACCGATTTAATTATAGTTCAGAACCGAAGGTGGGATAGCGAGGCATGATGTTTGAGCTTGACTCAGAACAAAAAGAACAATTACATTCATTTCATGTGATAATACAGATTTCTTATATAAGAAACTGAAATGTGTGAAAAGTTCTTTGTTCATGCAACTTTCTTTTCTTTTGTAATCGCAATCAATCTGAAATTCAGGTCACAAAAGTACGCCGGTCTCACACACACCTGAACCTGACCCCCCCGATCCAAACTTGAACATGAAGGGTGTCTTTAACGCGCCTGATTCAGCTCATCACTTTATTCACCTTTCATCAGGTTAAATGTGGTGTCGTTTGCTTTTCCTCAGTCTCGCAGATTTACACAGAGACCTGAAATTTTCTGTCTTTGGTCATTTCTAACGTCAACACCTGTCGAGCAGAATTGGAGTTTATTTGCGTCTTTAAACTTCTTCTTTCTATGTGTTGCTAACGTCGTTATTGAACAAAATTCTGTTTTCTGGGTCAGCAATGTTGACAGAACATATATATGAATATCAGCCAAAAGAAATTCATTAACACTATTCTCACCTTTTAAAAATCACTTTTATATCTTTCAGGGCTCGTAATTCAGGATTTGGACTCTAATGTCTGACATTTGGAATATAGAATCTGCAATCTGGGATTTAAAATCTAAAATCTGGAATTCAATATTTGGAATCTTGAAATGAAAATGTAGAATCTGTAGCTTGGAATTCTGAATCTTAAACTCGTACCTTTTAGAATTTGGAATGTGGAATTTAAAATCTGGAATTCAGAATTCAGAATCAGGAACTTACAATGTAGAATTCAGAATTTGGAATCTAAAATGAAGAATTTAGAATTTGGAATTCAAAGTTTAGAATTGGTCATTTTGAATTTGGAATCAGGAATCTAATATTTACAATCTGGAATTAATAATTATAGTCTGAAGTCTAGAATATGAAGTTTGGAATGAAAAATATCCTAACGTCAGAAAAGCTTGGCTTAGCTTTATGGAGTGCGTGTGGGTGCGCGCGTGCGTGTGTGTGTATTTTTCACAGTCTAGTATAAATGTTTTGTGTGTGTGTGTGTGTGTGTGTGTGTGTGTGGTAAACACAGGCGGTTCTTCAAATAAACCACGTGTCCTGTTAAACCCTCGTGTGTGTCCAGAACCGAAAATAGAACTTTCCAGAAATAATTAAGAAGGTGTGGTTGTGTGAGTGTGTGTGTGTGTGTGTGTGTGTGATGTAGCGTAGAACAGCCTAAACTCGCCATTGAGATGATTTGCGATCTAAACCAGACTTGGTTGCCAAAATAAAATAAAAAAACCTTTTAAGATAATCCATGCAGAAAATTTGAAATTTAACAGTGCTTTACGTAAACATGTGGAAAAAACAAACAGAAGTATGTTTTCACATTTGCACTGGATTTTGGTTTCGAAGTAGCACATTTTACCCTCAGGCTTGAAGATCTGGCAGCAATTTTAAGTTGTAAATGTTTTCATTTAATATTATTGCGCAATAGAAGCCCATAGAGACCAAACTCCCCTTCATTAACCCTAAAACTGACACTGGAATATTGAACAATTCAGTAAAGTGAGTCATAAACATAGAGTAAATCGGGATCAAGTGTCACTTGGGGCTAATACACACAAACACACACCCACACCCACACACACACACCCACACACACACACAAAACATTTATACTAGACTGTGAAAAATACACGCACACACACATACACACTTGAAGATACAGTATAAAATGCATGTTAAGCAAAATCACCTCAAGTCCCTTAAAATCCTCTTAAGGATTATAAGTGAGGCACAAACTCGTGCTATTTGCTCACATACACACCCTAAGAGGAGAACACACACACACACACACCATGTTTATTCCACTTATGACTAAAAATAACCACAGTGGAACTAATAGCAGAACTGTACTACAGTGGAACTAATAGCAGAACTGTACTACAGTGGAACTATAGCAGAACTGTACTACAGTGGAACTAATAGCAGAACTGTACTACAGTGGAACTATAGCTGGTGTGTTGTCTGAATATGTTTTGCATTAATCGCATTAAAAAAACCTTTTTTTTTTTAGTTTTAATCTTTTCATTTGACATCAGTTGAGTGTGTGTGTGTGTTTACAGAGTTGATCTCAAACTGCTCCCTCGCTGGCTGTCAGGAGAACTGTGCCATCACACACTCGGGTCCCGTGTGTTACTGCAAGAATGGCTATGAGATCAACCAGGACGGGAAAACATGTAAAGGTCTGTCTCTCACACACAAACTCACACACACACTCACACACACACACACACACACACACACACACAGATGTTCTTAGAAGACGTGACCTTGCAAAAAAGGAAGTCAAACTCAGATAGACACTGGGGGGAAACAGAGTGTGTGTGTGTGTGAGTGTGTGGGAACATCACTGCACGCCACTGGAACATTCTGGGAAAAACTTGTTTGGTTAAACTATATAACATGTTAAGTTGCTTGACTTGATTGTAAAATACTTTTAAAACTTAAACTTTTTAAAACGGCTTGTTTCCATCCTTTTGGCTTGTAGCATGCATACTGTGCTTATAGTTACAATAGTTTCTTATATCTAAGTTTATGTATCAAATTTAACAGTTGTAAATTAGTGATGCTGTGTAACCATGACAACATAAATATCATAAATAACGACTTGAGCTCGGCTGATATTTATACCTCGCCATCACCTGTTGTTAAAGGAAAATATATTGCGATTAAACAAATTATTTTAATTAATGCTGAAAGGAATTAGAGACGGAAAGGTTTTAAATGTTTAAAGGATAATAATTTATATATAAACCCCTTTTCTTACACATTGTAGGTTTTTTATTCAGTGTGTTTATTGGCTAACCTTTTTATATATACTGTATGTTTACTGTAAAATGCAAATGCATGTAGATTCAGTAGTTTAGTGATGTGTGTGTGTGTGTGTGTGTGTGTGTGTGTGTGTGTGTGTGTGTAGATTTCGATGAGTGTGCGGTTTACGGGACGTGCAGTCAGACGTGTATGAACACCGAGGGCTCGTATTTCTGCTCCTGTGTGGAAGGTTACCTCGCTCAGCCTGATAACCGATCCTGCAAGGCCAAAAACGGTAAAATAATTCACCACTGAGTAATTAACAAACAAATACAGCACTGTGCAAAAGTTTAGGCACCCCGTTTATTTTAAATATAAATTTTGTATTAGATGTTTATTTGATGTCTTCTGCATTGTGTGTCATTAAAAAAAGAGCAAATTTTACATTTCCAAACATTTATTTCCCAAAAAAAACTAAGGTTAAAGAGAAAAGTTTGTGCATCATTAAAGAAAGTGAGATATTCAGTACTAGAGCACTAGTACTAGTACTAGAGCACCAACACACTGATTTGAGTTTTTTACTCTTTTCTTGATTTTATAGGATTTTTTTATCTTCAGGAACTTTTGATTTTCGCTTTACAGAATTTCTTTACCCATGCTGAAGACTTTTGCACACTACTGTATATTATCACTGTCTTGCTAACTAGTAAAAAGGGGTCAATAGATTTGGTTTTCGCTTAAGAGTTTGTTTATAAATGTTGCTTTTTTTTTGTTCCAGTCATTGTCTAGCCATGCTGATAATTACCATGTGCCAAGTGAAATCCCACATTTTTCTTTTGCATTTCCAACGTCGCAGCCTTCACTAGTTTAGAATGGATTATCTCAGTGCTATTACAATATACTGTACATATTGCTAGCTAGGGAAATTATGATTTTCCATTAAGAGTTGCTTTAGACAAAATTTTTTGTTCATCTCCAGTCCTGTTGATCTTCTGCCAGTGTTGCTAATCGCTAACTCTCTGAATAATCCATGCTATTGCATGTCAGAAGTACGCTCATATTGCACAGAATAAGTATCAAGTCCAGTAGTGGGAAATTTAGACCTCACTGCTGCTTTTAAATTCAGATTAAAGTGGAGATTTATAGCAGATGCCAAGCAGATGCCAAGCAGATGCCAAGCAGATGCTAAATCAAAACAATTCCCTTTTTCCTTTTGTATCAGTGAAATTTCAGCATTCACTGGTTAATCCAAGTAGATAGTGATGATTTATTTTTGACTGGTCATAGAATCAATAGATTTATATTTGGTTTTACATTACGAGTTTGTTTAGATGATGTTTGGTACCTATGAATTGTCTGGTGTTGCTAATTGCTAGCTTTCTAAATATCCAGACTATTGTGTGACTCTTGTATTGCACAGATTATATTCAATAGATTTAGAGTTTGTTCTAATTAGGAGTTGCTAATCGCCAAGTTTCAGTAACAGATGTACTGTAGAGTAGACCTAAAAGCTTTAGAGTTGGTTTTCCATTACAGATTTATTTCAAAATCATTTAGGTTCCCGTGGATTGTTTGTGGTGTCGCTAATCGCTAACTTGTGAGAATATCCAGGCGTTTGCACTTGATCACACAATCGTTGTAAAAGATTTGTTTAGTTCATAGTTTAAGAGTTTAACATCTTTTCCGTGTCTCTTTAGTTCCTGTGGATCGTCTGCCTGTGTTGCTAATCGCTAACTCCCAGAACATCCAGGCTACATCTCTGAGCGGCACCAGCAGCTCGTCGCTCTACACCAGCACCAAGCAGACCACGGCCATGGACTTCCTGTACAAACAGGAAACGGTGTGTTGGATCCATGTGGGGGACACGGCGGCCGGGACGCAGCTCAAATGCGCCAAAATCCCGGGACTGAAGAGTTTCACGGACGAGAGAGTCGTCAACATTTCGCTCAGCTTACACCGTGAGTACCATAACACAAACCTCCTACTCTGTTTCATTAGATATTATAAAATAATAATAACTTTATTATTATCTATCCATTTGTATTTTACAGTGTGAAAACATAACAGAAGCAATTTAATGTTATAAAATATAAAATTAATAATATAAAATTTCTATAATATAAATATTATATAAAATATAAATATAATATAAAATATCAAATTAATAATACCGCTGTAACCAATCATACTACAGTTCCAGTCCAAAATACCTTTCTAAAAAAATTATAAAATTTAATATAACAATTACGACTCCATTTCTGAAAGGATTTCCGTTTTGGACTTCAATCACTATAAAATATATTTGATTATATTTTTTCTCTGGTTTGAAATTTGAATTCCAGCTGCCAGCTGATGATGTCATAATGGGAGTTACAGCAGCCGACCAATCAGGAGCTTTGCTCTCTCTTTCTCTTTTTCTTTCTTGCTTTTCACTATAACCTCTAATTTTCCTTCATAACGTTTAAACCTCGAACTTGTGGGAGCCTTTAAATATTTAAAAAATTGGACTGTTTTTAAACCTTTAAAGCTTTTTTTTAATGCAAATGCTGTTTTCTTCAGGAAGTGCACATCTAGTTAAATTAAATAAATGATCATTCACACAACGATCATGTCGTTCCCTATTAAGATTATTTACACATGCGGATTTTATGATGCTAAACTGGAGGCTATAAGCTTCCATTACTTGTTAGCTACATTAGCCTCGTAGCTCCTGTGCAAAACTAACGCAGCAAACTTCAGACCCCGAACACGTCTCGGGTGATCCACTACATTTCGGTTAAAGTGGACATTTCGGTGCACATTTTATCACTTTAATATGGGCTGATTTTATTGGCTAACCGATATTTCAGTCTGGGTTTAACTCTTTCTCCCGTGCGCTCGACAGATGATTTTGTCCTGCACTGTCACTGAGCGCGGGCTTTGGATAGTTTATTGGTGAACGTGTGTCTGCAGTCCGGCTGCTAAAACTGTTAGCGACGTGTCAGGCCTTTACACAGACATACACACTGTCAGTAGAAAGAGAGGAAAAAAGACAGACGGAGAGGGAGAGAGACAGAGTTGATTTGGACAATATGCTGGTATTTACATTCCTCAAAGCCTCAAAGCCAAGCGTGCCCACTGCATATTTGTGAACACACACACACACACACACACGCACACACACACACACAGACAGACACACACACAGACAGACACACAGACAGACAGACAGACACATTCATTTATTCTATTAAAGGCTTTTATAGTGATTTTGATGTTTTTATATCTCCCAAAATAAGCCCCAGACGTTTTGTATAATTGTGGTAATTCACTGAATATAAAGTCACCCGTGTGGTTGTGGTGTTTTGTAACGTTGCACTGTTGCAAAAAATTGAATTTTGTGGTTTTGAGCAGTTTTTTTAACTCCTGAAGGCCTGCGGTCTGGTCCAAAAGTCTGAGTGCACTAACAAAAACTGATTTTATTCCATTAGTTTTCAGTTTGTCAAACTGCACTGGTGCTATAATTTAATTTCTTTCAAATTTTAATCTTAATGTCTTATTGAAATGCTGGTAAAACAGTTTACACTTAAAAATAAAGGTGCTTTAAAGGTTCTTTACAGGGATGCCATAGAAGAACCATTTTTTGTTCCTTAAAGAGCCATTTTTGTTTTTTTAAAGAACCTTTAGGTCCATAATTATTTAGCTAACTGAATATAATTATTCCTTCCTCGTGATGCTAACATTTATTATGGGAAATTTTCTTTTTAGTTCTCTGTGGCACCAACAAAAATGGTTCACATCACCAGGAAACCTTTTAAGGAACCAGTCCCGCGTTTCGAGTTTAAAGGTTAAAAACGTAATCAGATGTGAACGTTTCTTAATACACGCTGTAAAAATATCAAACTCAGCAGATCATTGATTTATTTTGTTTAGCTTGCAAGTTTTACTTCTGTTTTTAAGAACATATTTCAACATCCAGGTCCTTCAGTGTCCATACGCAGCACAAAAACACATGATGTCGCGGCGTTGAGTCACGGTTTGTGCTATTGACTCTCAAAAATAACATTCTGAAACGCAGAATTACTTAATAAAATATTCACTGTTTTAAAATCACACATTCAGCCAGATAAATTGCTTTTCTTTTATATGTAGTCTATTAATGATGCTTTAAATATATATTAATATATAAATATATATATATATTTATATAATAAAAATAAAAAAACTAGGAGACTAACAAATCCATACTAAAAACTGAAACAAATTTCGAATGACAAAAAAAAAAAAATCATAACTATTTTAAAAAAGTATATTTTTATAAGTAACATTTTTAGAAACTATAATTGTTTGTTGTTATCTAAAAATTCGAACTGTTTTTCGCCTCTGGTTTTCTCTCCAGTACATGTGGCTTCATGTGTTTATAAAGACATTTTTGAGTCGCTGTCTTACAGAAAGTCCAGCTAAAATCTGTTAAATCGTGTTCAGTCAGTAATTTAAGGATTCGTGGTTTTCCTGCGGACGACTGAAAACGCTGGCTGACCTCTAAACTCAACACGGCCTCCGTTTATTCAAACCCATCCACTTCAGCTGTCCTGTTCCCTCAGATAATAATAATAATAATAATAATAATAATAACCTGTTAGCGGCCTCTAGAATTCATAGTTATTAATATTTAGGTTATGATGGTAAAGGAAAGAAAGATATTTGAGACTCTAAGTAAAGTGTGCATTAATTTATAGCTCATAGCTCTAATAATAATAATAATAATATTTAATAATGAAGATTAAAAGAAGAAAAAGTACAAGAAGAAGTAGTAGTAGTAGTTTTAGGGCATTTTTCCCCAAAACTTTCTTCAGAAAGTTCACAATTATGTTATGTTCATTTGCAACATTTGTTTTTGTCGTGGCCTCTAGTTCGAGTTTAATTTGGAAAAAAATAGTTAGTTAAACACAAACAAGGTGTCAGGATCTTTGTTTTAACTCGCTAATTGGTCTGTGAAGAGAGATTTTTATCGACCCTGTCGTTCACATTGTGTTCATTTCCAACTCTCATTTTTGTACTGGCTGCTTATTTTTTATCAGCCTAGTCATTTATATTATTTTCATGTCATTTTTGTATCAGCAGTTAGATGTCAATCTCAAAGATCAGTGTTTGGGTCTTTTCTCTCAATCACACAACAGCTCCCAGCCTCCTTCCTCTGAGACACAGGAACACACCACATCTTCTCAAACTGCGGCTCATGCAGCATCATAGCAGGAGGCACTAACTGCCCTACTCTGTATACGTGGGCTAACGGACGCCCGTGATTGGCTAGCATCGTTTGATTGACGGGAGAGAGGAAAATCATCCCTCCCACCTAGAGAGCATGCTTTTGCAGACTCCCTAACTCGTAAAACTTTTGAAACATTAAAGAATTTAAGGAAAGAAAGCTGTTTTTTTTTTTTTTTAAATAAGTGTCACTGAAATGAATGAATGAATGAATGAATTTATTTATTTGAGAAAAAAGCTATTATAAGTTTTGTTGCAGACGTGCATTAGTGCTGACACGAAAGGGGGCGTGTCTCCCACATTTGAGACCTGGATTATAACATAATTATTGGAAATTGGTATTCACATCTTTACAGTCTTAGAAAAAAAATCTTTCTTTGAATGGTTAAAAGTTCTAGCTTCCTAAAAGAGTTCTACTTGGAACCCTTTCTTAATTGTAAACACTCTTGTAGGTTCTACATAGACATTTTAAGGGTTCTTTCAGTAGGACAATTCAAAGAACCCTTTAGATTGGATAATATTTGGTGAGTTTTAACCCCCCCGGTGGCGAGGATCTCAGTGTCCACGTCCATCACCGAGCTCAGGTCCATCACCGAGCTCAAACACACCTCAGTCACCTTCTCGTTCTACACAACCCCAAAAACCTCACAGACCATCTGTTGGAGAAAATCGTCCACGGTTTCTGCTTCAGCAATAAAACAGGCCAAAAACTCAAAATATTAAACTTAATTACAATTAAAAAATGTAATAAAAAAAAAAAAAAAAGGTAAAATAATTCAAAGCTACATTGAACGAAGCACAGCACTTCTCTGCCTAAAGTCGGACATTTTCCGAGAACATTTTGTTATTAATTTGCTCGGTGAGATTTGAAATGTTTCAGAAAGCAGCCGTTTTGCAGCAGGATGTCGTGTTACTGATCATGTAGCACATTGAGTTCTGCATTTCTGTAACTAGATTACACATTTCACTCCAACATGTCCGTTTAATTGCTGTTAATCGTTAGTAACTTTATCCCCACCCCCATTGCGACGCCATTCTGCGCTGTGGTCCAAATGCTAGCTAACCCAAACGCTAGCAAATATTAGCAAACACCAACGCGATATAACTAACTCAAACACTAATTAATGGCTAACAAACAGCTAAACAATTTAGTTTCACTCAGTTTTATTTAGTCAACAGTTAATCGTAAAGGCTAGTGATTAATGCGAATGCTAACATCTAATGTGCTGTGGGCCATTCTGTAGTGATGAGCCCTACGCAGGGCTCTTCAATTGGGGACACGCCCACGGCAGCCATTTGTAATGTCCTTCCAGACTGAAGTGATGAAAAGTGTTTACTTCAGAGGGCCCTTCAATGCCGTCGTTTTTGGAGGGAACAACCGATGGACACTTCGCTCACGAGATTCTTTGTGTTATTTTTATGCAAGAGACGAGTTTACCTTTAAATGTAGGTCAAGTTCAAGTATGACACATTCACATTTAATCATTTTAAAGGAAAGGTTTGATGTTTTTATCGCTGCCTCAGGTAAGAGCCCAGAGCTCGTGCTTTTGGATTTATTTGCTTGTATAAATGTAGACAATCAGATTGTAAGTGAAGAATGAATGAAACTGGTGGCAGTGTGGGAACGTTTCCGCTGCCTCGTCCATCTGTTTATTATTAAACTGAGACACCTGTTTACATCAGTGTCGGTGACGGTGCGACAATAAAACACCGACGTCGGCTTTGAAAAATGACGTTAAAGTGCGTTCCAAATGGCCCTTACTTTCACTCCCTACAGAGGGACCCTACAGAGTGCTCACTGTAAAGGGTGTAGCCTTTGAAGGGCATAGGGCATAGTCATGATAACCTTAGCCTTGGTGTGTGTGTGTGTGTGTGTGTGTGTGTGTGCGCGCGCGCGTTTTGAGGTTCCTTCTTTAAACCTGCTGAAGTTTATCTAAAAAAGCATTTTTAGATCATATTTAAGTTGTTTTATTTCTTCATGTTGTGTTTCCTGTAAATCAGTGCACATGTCAGCACGTCCTGTTCCTGTGTGTGTGTGTGTGTGTGTGTGTTTATTAGTTTGTGAGGTCACCATGGCAGCCATGTGGTGAGGTCACACAGGAAATGATGCGTATTCTGTGATTCAAGACCTCGGCACGCCGTCCAGATGTTCCTCCTGTCTCACTTCTCTTTTTCACATGTTCCTCCTGTCTCACTGTCTCTCTCGCTCTCTCTCGTTCCCTCAGTTTCTCTCATCGCCTTTCTGTCTTTCTCCTTTATTTCTCGCCTCCTTTATTCCTCCTTCTCTCTATTTATTCCTTTTTTCTTTTTCCCATTCTTTCCCTCTATCCTCTTTCTATCTCTCTTTCCATCTCTTATGTCCCTCTCTCTTTCCGGCTTTCTCTTTTTTCCGTCTCTCTTTTTCTTTCTTTCTCTGTCTGTCTCTCTTTTTCTGTCTCTCTCTCTTTCCGTCTTTCACTTTTTCTCTTTCTTTTTCTGTCTCTCTTTCCGTCTTTCTCTTTTTCCATCTCTTTCCATCTCTCTTTTTCTGTCTCTCTCTCTCTCTTTTTCTGTCTCTCTTTACGTCTCTTATCTCTGTCCTTCTCTCTACCTTTTGTCTCATCCCTCTTTACTTTTCCTTTCTACCTCTCTTTCTCTTTTTATCTCTCTCTCTATCTCTCTCGCCCCTCTGTCTCTAATTGCCGCTATACTTTCTCTCAGTTTTATAAGTTTGCAGGGTTATGATGAAGCCCCGCCCCTTTTTTGGTGTACGTCTGTATACGTGTGTGTGTGACGCTTTGTTATTTTTGCTAAAGGGCTATATCCACACACACACACACACACACACACCGTGTGTGTGTGTGTGTGTGTGTGCATGTGCGCGTGGGTGTGTGCGTGTGCGCGTGTGTGTGTGTGTGCGCGAGTGTGTGTGGTTTGTGGATTGGCTTTATTTATATCCTGTTTCTGAAACAGACTCGGGTTGTTGATGTGAACAGCACGTCGGGCCGCAGTGTGAATAACAAACCCCACACCGTCTGTTAGGACGATAAATCACTATGTAGTGTTCATTACATAATGTTCATGTTGGGCTATATCAGTATACAGGATGTGAACTTAACACACGCCCACTCATCCAGTTTGGGGCCAAACTTACGGTTCTGTATTATGTAGTGTATTATATGTACAGCGCTGTACAAAGGTCTTAGCCCCATGTAAAGAAATTCTGTAAAATGCTTTTAAAAATAAAGAAATTAAAAAGTTTTGAATATATAAAAATGCTATAAAAGCAGTAAAGAGTAAAAAACTAAAATCAGTATGATGGTGTCTTTAAACCTGCATCAATTCTCTTAGACACACTGTCGTGCAGTTTTATAAGGAAATCGGCTGGTAGGTTGT
>JAOUQW010021848.1:0-11820 GCA_028565825.1 Olivaichthys viedmensis
GAAAGGCAAATTTAAGGACAGTAAGAAAATCTTTACCAATTCTCTCTCTCTGTGTGTGTGTGTGTGTGTGTGTGTGTGTGAGTGAGAGAGAGAGATTGTGTTTGCACATATGTGTACGGTTTCAGGCATGCTATTATTCTGCCTTTGACTTTCTGCTTCTCCCAGCTGAATAAACACAGGTCCTGCAGGGTCGTGTTTCTCTCTCTCTCTCACACACACACACACACACACACACACTCCTACATAAATGAATATAAACACCAGGGACACGGGCAATGCTTTTACACGCAGTCACATTTTGCTTCAAACGTATACACAGTGTGCATCTTGAACACAATTTAGCGAGTGATGCAAGCCTATATTTATTCCCTGATACAAATCTGAGGTTTGTGAATATCAGAGAGTGTTTGCATGTATGCCTGTTAAATCGCAGTCTTCATGTGTGTCATTGTAGCTGGAAAGATGACCACAAATGAGGAACTGGAGGACATGCTGGAGAGCGGGAACTCCTCCATTTTTACCTCTGATGTGAGTTTGATGCACTGCGCTTTGCTTGGCACAATACTGAATCACACAGTACTACACTGCATCATACCGCATTGAATCGTATTTTGGGCTGCTTTAAATGCATCTTTGATACATCAGATTGTTAATCACGTATCGAAATGTGTATTGCATTGTGAATACACGCTCCTCGTACAGATGCAAGTATCCTTCATTAAGTCATTATCTATTGAAATAGTTATCTATCTACTTAAAACAGATTTCCGCCGGACAATGCAATACGGTACGACACTGTAAAAAAATAAAAAATAATAATAATCTGTTACCTTCAGTAGTACCTCCTACAGGTACTATTATATAATGGGGAAACAAATGCAGGTACTTAACCAGTGTACAGATAGTTCTGAATTGGCAACTGTACCACACTGTCCAGTGTAAACGCACTATAGCTGACATTGCTTACCTGAACCACTTTAGTTCAGCACAAATTATAATAACTATCCTTTGCATCTCCATTCAGTAAAATGATGATTGCAGCGCAGCGCCCTCTGGTGGAATGTTTTCATCATTCCCAAGCAAGACCACTATCAGGGATGTGAGAATGCATGGACTGATTTACACCCCCAATTCAGTTTAAACCGACCCAACTGATTTATAATCCAGCCTAAACTAGAACTAAATTTAATATACAGTGTGTGTATATATACACTACCAGTCAAAAGTTTGGCCACACCTGCTCATAGATGTGTTTTCTTACTACGATTTTTACCATTTTAGAATAATGATGAAGACATTAACACTATGAAATAACACACATCGGATTATGCAGTGCCCAAGAAAGGTGTTAAACAAATAAAAAAAAATTCTTAACAGTGTTCCTGATGAAGCTTTGCACACTCTCGCCATCTTCTCAACTAGCTTCATGAGGGAGCTTCACCCAGGAGGCTTTTCTTAAAACTTCCCAAATAGGCCGGGCCACTTGTTGTTCTGCTTCTCCTAACGCTCTAAATGAAAACTACTCGTTTTAAATAAAAACTACGTATTACAAAAATACATTTTGATTCAGAAATATATGTATACAATGGGCTTTAACTTAACTATTTACATTCGTCTTGGAAACAAATTTCATCCAGAAGCCTTTATCAAAATGTCTTTAAGACAATGAAAAATATCGATTCAATCTAGTGTGTCCAAACTTTTATACATTTTCCTCACTTTATTGCTCCCATAGCACCAACTAGCAATGCAAACGGAGGTGTCATTAATTTTATGTGCATCGTGGTTAAAGTGTTCTCCTTTCCAGTGTCGAGACACTTTAACAGCAATGGACATACTATTAATGACATCCCAGTTTGCATTGTTTGCATATGGCGGCTGTGACGTGCGGAAAAAGAACTCGTCTACAGCTTGCTGATGGAGCTCCTCTCTGTCCTCAGATCATCTCAGACTCGCAGATCACCCAGCAGGCACTGAACGAGATCGAGTCGCGCCACAGGGACATCCTACGGCTCGAGTCCAGCATCAAAGAGCTCCACGACATGTTTGTGGAGATGGCCATGCTCGTGGAGACGCAGGTGGAGAATTCAGAATGAGCAGTTTAAATAGAATAGAGTTTTACTTAATTATTAAAGATCTTGTAAGGAATTCAAGTTTACTGCTTGAAAACTGTTATCCCTTATTGGTATAGAATGGTGTTATACTGCCACAGACAGAGCGAACCTCAGCAGTAGTGCTACACTATGCGTTCATATCACATAAACCACGGAAGGTTAAAAAATGTGTTGCCTTCTTTAAGTACCCCTGAACTCAAAAATAACATTTTTAAATGGTTATCTCTTTGGATGACTGATTCTGATTATATAGATTTTGGGGAAATTTGTGAACAATTTTTTAAATTTCGATTTAAAACAGAGACTTTCTCAGTGATATTGAAAGCCCGCTCATGTCGACCTGTGACAAAAGTGAGCTAGTTTACTAGTAGTACGCAACCGGGCTATCTAAGTTAGCTAATGTTAGTGATCTTTGGTTATTTGGAATGGGAGTGGGAGGACATGGGGGTGTTTCCTAATTGAATATTGTGATATAGATCCTGACATTTTTAATGAGGGTAAAGGTGTAGAGATGTTCCTAGGCCATTTTTAGTAGTTTTCTGGGTATTAAAAATAAATAAATAAATAAAAAACAACATATTAAACAGTTTATTATCCTACATAGATCATTTTAACGGTTTAAAATGACATGTTCAGATGTGCTTTTGGGAAAGAAAATCAAAGAACTATAATTTTATCGGAAACTTTAATGTTTCGTAATATCTATATTTAGCTTGAATTCTTTTCGTCTTTAAATCATCTTGAAATCATCTTCACGCAGAAAGAATAATAATTTTTTATTCAAGCCCTTCCAACACAGTTAGGCCAAATACCGGCTTCTTATTCACTATATATGATACACACTCTATATCACTGCATAAGTTATAACATACCTTATAATACGTATAACCTACGTAGTGAACTAAATGCCCAATACAACGCCTTTTGTGATTCAGGTACAGAAAAAGAGCAACTCCAATAAGTGCCTGTTGGAAATGAACGACTTATATTTAATATCACTTTTAGGAGACGTACTTTCTTTGTTCCTTTTTATTTAATTAGATGCATAATTTTTTTCAAATTGATACATTTTTAATAAAATGTGTAAAAAATGTATTTACTTTTCCTAGATCAAGCTACACAAGGCTCATTTAGCCAAATTGTTTAAGAAATGTGTGTTTCAAAAGACTTGCGTGAGGCGAGAAAAAGTAAAACGGGAGGTGAATTTCTGTGAATTGTTTTTTGCCTTCAAATATGTAAATATCATGAAACTTCGAATAGATTTTAAACAGTGAAATTCGTTCCCTTCTCTACACCCTCTCGTGTCTTTACAGGGAGAGATGATTGACAACATAGAGAAGAATGTGAGCAACGCAGTGGAGTACGTAGGCAAAGCCAACGAGGAGGTTAAGAAAGCTGCGAGGTACAAGAAGAGCGCCCGCCGGGTACGAAATCACACACACACACACACACACACGCACACACACCCTTCACTTCAGAGTGCTTCCTCCTAACCTTTCATCGCACAGGTTTAAACAGGTCTCGCCATACCATACCTGCAGGGTGGCTTTTATTGTACTAATGCAGTAACGTTTAACGTGCACTCTGCTTTTACCTTTTTCTCCCCATTTTAAAACCAATTGAATCAGAAACCACTGCCTAGGCATGTGCTGATAATCGGTTATACAGTGTATCGCGATATTCCACACGCACAATATTGTTACCGTGGGCACGTCAAAATCAAAATATTGTCAGGAGGCAGGCAGCATTTTTGGGCAAGGCTCCCGAGATAAAGTCTGTCCCAAACGGAAGGCAGCGAAGGACAAATATGAATGCATGTATCCCATAAATAATCCCCAGATGAGTTCCATGAAGGTTTGAAAAACATGGCGGACAAAACCAATGGGGTCTGTCTGCAGATCGCAGATCATAGAAGAAATATGGGCGTGTCTTTGAGTCCATATATGGAAGTCTTCAAATAAGAACAAGGATGTCATTGGCATTCATATATGTGCATGTACTTTACACATTTTTTATAGCCTGCTAGCTAACATAAGCTAACCTGAGAGGATTTCTTAATTAAAGATTTTAATTCACATTCATAAATGTTCATAATCCTCACTGCCAGCTAGCTAATATGAGCTAACCTGACAGGATGTCCAAGTGGATTTCGAGTCATAATCGTAACAGTTATAATTTTCACTGTTAGCGCTAGCTAGCTGGCTAACATGAGCTAACCTGACAGGATTTCTGAGAGGATTTTTTAGATCATATTCATAAATGTTCAAACTTTTTACTGCTAATGCTAGCTAGTTGGTTAACATGAGCTAACCTGACAGGATTTCTGAAATAACTTTTTATATCATATTAATAATTGTTAATTTTTTTACTGTTAACGCTGCAAAGCTAGCTAAAATGAGCTAACCTGACAGGATTTCTGGAAAGATTTCTCAAAGTAAATCTTTACTGCTATTGATGGCTAGCTGGCTATCTTACACTAATTTGACGGGATTTCTGAGAGGATTTTGAAGTCATTCATAAGTCATGTTCATAAGCTAATTTTACAGGATATCTGAGCTACCTTACCCTTTTCAGTGCAATCGTAAAACTACTTTTGAGCGCCGCGTGCCTATTCAGAAAAGTTTGAAGAGCATGTCGTTGCGTTCATATGTGGGATCGAAGACAGACCCATCTGCCCCACTCTAGGACACGCCCACCGGTCTGCAGACAGACCCTCCCTAACAGAAACGTCTATCTGATACAATATCATGGTAATATCGTAAACCATGATCAAAACTTAGGTAATTATCGTCATTTGAAAAACTGAATCTGTCACTGGTGACATTTTTCCTTCCTGTGTTCTGGACAGAAATATTTAATTCTGGCTGTGATCGTGCTGGTGATAATCGGTGTTCTCGCGCTTATCATCGGTCTTTCTGTGGGCCTGTCGGCTAAATCGACTGTAACCCCTGCCTCCTCTGGTTCTACATCGACCAATCCTGCTTAAGCACGCTGCCTCTACTAACACACACTGACCAATCAGAGTATGTATTATCATGTAAGCTCATAATAATGCCTGATCCATGGATGAATGTTTTTCTTTAACTGATTGCCACATTTTCTTTCTCTTTTCCTTAGAAAAATGTGTATATCACCATTTGTGTAGCAGTGTGTGTCCTTGTCCTGCTCCTCATCGTTGTGGGAATCTTTGCTAGTTAGCCATCAAGACTCCAACCAAAGAACCTTTCAGTGCTAAACTATAAGATTTGTATTTAGCCATTTTGCTACTACTTTCTATTCTTAAACTGAGAGTTTCTTAATTTCTCTAAGAGCTGAGAACTTTCTAAATCACTCCTAAAGCCTTCAATAGGGTGATTCATGGCCACCAACAATCGTGACCAGGTTTTTTTTCTTCCTGTTATACTTATAAAGTTGCGCCACTATCTACAATTTTTTTCATGAACTCTGGAATCTTGTTCACTGTACAGACGTGGCCTGTCGTCATAATGCACCAATCGGAGGCCAACTTCGTCATTTTGTTCATGTAATGGGATATTCATTATTGATTTTAAAAGCGATAGTTCGGCCGAAAATAAAATGTACACAATGTTCATCTTACTCCAAATGTAGTCGATCAGCCAAGGTGTGTTTGGTGGTCGACGTTTACTTCTTTAGTTTTGTATTGGAGCTGCGAGCTTATCGCCGCTAGTTTATCATTGCGCATTTCTAAATCATCACACATTTTCCTCAGATCGTGTTTAATATCTCAGAAATGTATTGATATGTGGGACAGAGCTAAAAACAGTAGAAGCAGACATCCTGAAGCCGAATCACTTTCTTCCTCAGCACTTAGTTTGGTGTCACTCCACGTCAGCATCAGACTCAGGTAGGAGGCGTGGCCTAAAGTTTGAAGGCGGAATCGTATGTTAGAAGTAATTTGGATGAGAATATAGTTCCAGTGTTTGATTTGTGTGTGTGATATATATATATATATATATATATATATATATATTAAAGTCAGAATTATTCAGCTGTTTTCTGAAACTGTTTATGTAGAAATGTTGTTACCGAGCTAAAAAAAATGTCTCTTGAGGTGAGTGTATGATGATTTAAACATGCAGTTTGCACAATGCTAACCTGTTAGATACAAGTTTCCTTTACTTTTTAGCGACGTTAGCCTTGTAGCTCCAATACAAAACTAAAGAAGCAAACCTCAGACACGAAACACCTTGGGTCATCGACTACGTTTTGGTTGAAGGTAAGAACATTATGTAACTTTCGCTTTTGGCCGATCTATCACTTTAAGATTGTGAATACTACATTTTCCTTGTAAAGAAAAGGTACTCAACTCTTATGATAATTATCCTTATAATTCCGGTTTATTGAGATTAATTGGTTGAAATCTACCCTCTGGAAGTGAAACTATCTGGATCGCTCATGAAGCCTTCACTGTTGTGATTTGTAGCAAAGTTGCTCCAAGTTTCGATCTTGGGTCTGGTTTCCATTCGCATTGTACTCACGAAGCTGCACCATGATCTACTGCTTCGTGCAGCCTTTTCATGAACTCTGGATTCCCAATAGGGCTACACGTGTTTACATTTTGTACACTGTTCTACGTGGCCTTAACTTTGTTATAAATTGGCCTTAACTTTGTTATAAATTGTTGAGTGTTGGCATCTTGTTTGCAGAAGATGCCATTTTCTCAGCTTTTTTTTCATGTAATGGGATTTTTAGTGATAGATGTGCATTGTGTGATCAGCAGTCGTTCTTAATATTTCTCTCTCTGTCTGACAGTTGCACAGTTGACTAGTGTTTTGCTCTCTGCAACGCTATGATGTGTAACGTCGCTCGCTGTCTTGCGAGGTTCGATTGAAGGCCGTAGACGTTGATGCGATCCCAACAAGTGCACTTAATAGCGTCGCACAGAATACACAAAGTGCACTTAATAGCGTCGCACAGAATACACAAAGTGCACTTAATATTGAGCCAAATCTTACCACAGCTTACAAAAATAAATAAATAAAAAAGTAATTTCAGTGCCTTTAAAGATGGGGTAAGTAATGTAATGGTCTGGCAACTTCACAGTTTACTTCAAACGTCGGCACGTTTGTACATCAGAGTTTAGTTTACGGTCTGGTGTGCATCTTGGATCTGGGAGGAAAATGGTTAAAAGAAAAAGATGGCAGTGTTTCTTGTGACTTCGCTTCCTGCTGGGCGCTTCGGAGATCGGTGGCTCTACGCAATACGATGTCAGACCTTTGAACATGTTAAACTTAACTTTTGAATGGATTTTTTTTTTTTTTGTTGTGTTATTGTACTGACCTTAATGTTACTACCCGAATGTTTATTTTTACAAACTATAATGTATGCAAAAAATAAATGTAAATGATTTAAATGGAATTTTGCGATATGTGCATTCTTATATATATTACCGATTGCTGTTTTAATTGTCTACTAAATTTTCATACAATGACTTAAATTCAACAAAATTTCAACAATATAATCTCTAGTCCTTCATCAGTGTCACTTTCTGACCGCTGCTGGCTGGAGATTTTTGGTTGGCGAACCGTTTCTCGACCCAGCCTTGACCTTGAGGCTGCTGCACCTGACTCGTACCAGCACCACACACACACACACACACACACACACACACACTAACTAACTACCATGTCAGTGTCACTGCTGTGCTGAGAATGGTCCACCACCCAAATAATATCTGTGGTCCTATGGTGGTCCCTTTCCATTGATGGACAGGGTAGAGGGGGGCTAATACATTGTACAGAGCAACAGATGGGGTACAGTCAGTAATTTCAGACCTGCAAAGTGCTATATGGTGGGTTGATCTGATAAAATAAACAATTGAGTATAGATACGAGGCAGATGGACTTAATAAACGGGCAACTGAATGTATATTGTTTATACTGTATATATGGGTCAAAGATAAAAAGGGTTAAAAATAGGCCACAGATTTTATTGTGGCTTTTTATGTTATTTAAACACGTAATGTTAGTGAAAAGATCCCAGATAATATTTGTGCATATTAATTATTTTCTGTAAAAAAAAGACAAAAGTAAAAGGGCATCTTCGATTAGTGTGTGCGTGCATCGTGTTGTGATTATGAAAGCTGTATAAACAGACTCATGACATTTCCAAATGGAGGACAGCGGTGCATTGTGTACAAACTGGTTGACTTTGTGTAATCAACCATTCCAGATCAGTCGAGGAAAAAAAATCTGGTCCTCAGAAAATTACATTTCATTGCTCTGAAGTTTTGTCTTTAATGTCAGCTGACATGCAGCCTGGTGTCCTGATCACTGATCCGTCGTGTGCATGTACTGTCATAGTGTAATAGCATCAACCCAGTATTTTTAACGAAACTCGTACAAGTGTAAAGACGGACTCACTGTGCCTGTGAGGAAGGCGTGGCCTCTGTGTCTGTCATTTCCAATAAAGGAGACGCGGTTTCTCATTACGCAAAGCTTTTGTGTTTTCAATTCAAATCAAACTGTTTGCACAAAACTGAATCGCAGTGTGTTACTATGGAAATCCGTTTGTGACTAAATTAAATATATAAATAGGGCATTATGAAATAATTTAAATGTATAAATAAGGCGTTATGAAACAAACTAAATATATATAATAAATATTAAATGTATATAAATATGAAATTATCATAATGAAATAAATTATCAGTAAATACGTTTATTATGAAATATTATTTTATTTCAAAAATTGCCCTTTTCAAAAATCTGCTTTTATTTCATAATGACATTTTTTCCGTAAATAAAAACACACCCCTAAGGGCCCTGGCACAACAAGCCGCCGTCAGAGAACTAGGGCCACCCAAGGTCGACTGATGATGGTCTCACTGTCGCTCCAAGTCTCTAACACACAGCAAAGATGACAGCTGATGGTGGGACATGCACCTGTGTGAAAGGAAATAACTCTCACACTGTACCAGAAGGGGACAGTAGACTTTATTCGTAATCTAAAATAAATGGAAGACCAAAGAAACAAACTAACCTAGCTCCTATTTTGACAGATTTTTCTTACGCCACTGTAAATCTGTTTAAATGCTCTGCTCGGCCTTTTTTTCTTTTCTTTTTTGTTGCAAAAATAAAGCAGCAGTTAAGAAATTAGACACACTTGTGAGTGCTGCCTTGAGAGTGTCCCTTGTTTGCTTGGCTCACTTCTGTTACCCTTCTCTTGCGCTGATTCACGCGACTGAACAACCAATCAGAAAACCGTCTCTCTCGTCTGCCTCAGACACGCATTCAACACGCTCAGTCAGCGCTCGTGAGGGCCACACCCCAAAAACGACTGGTGACGGTCGACAGTCGGCTTTGCGTGTCAGGGCCCTAGTGTAAATGTCCTTTATTGTCCTTCTTACTTTGGCTTCATCTCAAACGTGTTTGCATTGAAAAACACTTCCACATTTCGACATCATGTCAAGCCTGCATGACTCTGATCATAAAGTCATAGGAAGTAATAATGAACATTTCATAATAAACATGTTTAGTCCAGCAATCCAGTATTGTTTGAGGAATCAAATGAACTCATGTTGAATGTGTGTCATATTTTAGCAACCCAGTGAGTGTGGCAAAGTGGAATCAGGTGGAGAAACACATGAGGGTCTTACAGCAGCAGCCCAGGAGCTCTCTGTCTCTCTCTCTCTCTCACACACACACACACACACACGTACACATATGGCAGGATAAACACACACACACACACAGCTCACCTGACCCATAAGGCTGAGTGGGGGAACAGATGAGGCATAATTCCCCCTCCTGTCTGTCTCTCACACCGGACGATGCACGAGGACAGAGACCTGACGTGAGTGAAATATTCTCCAATGCTTATTTCTATAACTATAACATTTACGATGTTTCTAAGTGTGTGTGTGAGCCTATAGTGACTAATAAACAGCCTGTGAAGTCCCTGTTATGTGAATTTATGACAGTCAGTAAACAGCCAGTGTAGATGATGAAGGAACGTGTTTGTGATAAACGGTCATGTTTAATCTGTGGTGAAATGAATCAGATGGTAGGTTTCAGGAAAGTTTGTACTCCAGCGTATTGCCAGCCATTTACAGGACGTCTCGATGTCGGTCATCTTTAATGCATGTTTTAAGGATGAAGAAAAGACAACTGCTGTGGTTGTATTCGAGATGTCAACGGTTGTATGAAAATTAAACCAATGAAAAGTGGACCAATAACGTCTTTTATGAACCAATTTGAGTCAGACCCGAGCCAATAATGGACGCCCATGGATGTCTCTGGTCAGTCCAAATTTTACGACTGAGAAGAGACCAAGCTACAAGTTATCTACTCTTAAGTATCACAGACTTTAAATCCTCGACAAAATGATCAAACTTCATTCAACCTTCCTTGTCTTTACCGCCCTCTTGTGGTCATGTTTTAGCATCGCGCCATGGCAAAAAAGTCCAACAAAGACCTATGGGTACAGTTTTATTACTGCTTGAACACTGACCTGCCCTCTTCACTCCCACCGCCATCTTAAGGGCTGTTCCATCACTTTATCAGCTCAAGTGAAGTTTGGTAAATGACCACTTGGAGGCCAGAGGGATCGAGTCAACTGGATCGACTGTAGTGTAGACAGAGGAACAGGAACTTACCCAGAAGGCATTGCGATCTGATGCAGTTTCCTTTCTGAAACTATGTGAAAATGGTAGACAAAGATGTTTTATTGGTGCTATAAGTTTATAGACAAAGACGTTTGAAATAAGTGAAAAGGGCTTTTCGCCAGCGTTCAAAGGATGTCTAGATTTTGGCCAGAGTATTTAATATGTCTTCTGAGGATGTAGAAAAAAACTGGTCCTATGGTGCTATAAATTGATATGGACAAAAATGTGGCCGTATATTTAGGTGCCAGATAAAGGACCAACTTAAAATAGACCAATAGCAGCGTCTTTTTATGGCCTGAGCTGATAATGGAGGTGCATGGACGTCTCTGCTCATCGGTGCTCATGGGAAAAATACTTGAATATTATGTACCCAATCCCCTACCCTTAGCGCCCCCCTCATCCCTCACCATTTGAGGAACCCTTTGAGGAATCCCTGTCACCATTTTAAAGGTAGTTCCAATACTTTAGCAAATAAAGTGACGTTCAAGACAACATAACTGTAGACTTCAGGAGCACAGCTTACCCAGAATGCTTTGCTGTCCGACGCAATTTCCTTTTCGAAACAGCGGGAAAATTGCGGACGATGCTTTTCAAGGGTTATAAGGCCTCTTACAGGAGCCATAAAACACCGACAATCCTCTTCCTCTTAGCGCACACCTCAATTTTGAGGAATCAGATACTCGCCAGTGAGAGCAATGATTGAGCATGACAACTCAATTGATACTTTCGAATAATTTGAATTGAAACATTTTAAAAACGGGATTTTAAATGGTTAGCTCCACTTGGACAGCTGATTCCGCTTATATAGGTTGGTGTTTGGATCAAGATCGTTAACCCAGCGCTAATGTCATATTTTTCCAGGGACTTTCTCAGTACTTGTGTATAAAACTGATTTAGGAAGAGTTACGTATGAGCTCAGCTAGTGATGTCACTGAATACGATTAGATCCGAGATTAGAGGATGACCTGGTCCCAGGAATCATTTAGCTGCGTGCTAAAGTAGCTAGAATAGAATAGAAAGCTCCTTTATTGTCACATATACAAGTACAGTACAGTGAAATTGATTCTTCATATCCCAGCA
>JAOUQW010021972.1:0-11807 GCA_028565825.1 Olivaichthys viedmensis
ATGGACCAGAATCTCAAAGGAATGTTTCCAACATCTTGTGGAATCAATGCCACGAAGAATTGAGGCTGTTCTGAGAGCAAAGGGAGGCCCTACCCAGTATTAGTAAAGTGTTCCTAATAAAGTGCTCGGCGAGTGTATATTTTGATTACATTTAAGTGCTGTATTTGTCAAATAGTGATTGCAAATATACAGTAGCTTACTGGCAAAAATAAATAAATAAAATTAAATTTTAAAAAATCCTCTTTTATAGTAATCTTTCCATTACAGCGACCTGTATGAGAAACTGTATATCTCAGATAGAGTAAAGACATTGTAAATTTACAGTAACTTACTGGCAAAACATTACAGTATAAAGCTGTACCACAAGATTAAAGCAACCTACTGTATTTCTCTTCTACAGTAATACTTACTGACAAAACAGCTGCCAGTATTTTACTGTAATTTTACAGTGAAAGGTTTTACAGTGCATTGCAGCAGATGAAAGCCTTTTTTACGTAGATTGAAAAAGAACATTCCATGTAGGCGGCTGCAAAAAAACACTTAGACAGCCCACCTTAAATTTACAATGGCATGGGACAAACATGCATATTTTGTCAAATGTTCTTTTCATGTAGCATCATAAATTTCCTCTTAATATGTTGTGTTGAAAAAGTTCTGACACTTTGAACCGTACTGTATTTTGCTAAGTTTAGTCAGTGTTTTGCGTGTTCCTGATTCTAAAAAGATTTTAAAAATAGTTCCTACCAACTGCCAGATTACGTCCTCGGTTGATGTCTTTAGTGGGATTAAACCATTACATCACCAGTCGACTGAATCTACTTGTCTGCCAGGCAAATACGAATAAAAAAGAAAAACTGATAGCCCGGATACATGATCTGCCATAATGTATCAACATGCTTCCTCATACCACCAGAATAACAAGAACCATTATGTTACACACTCGAACACGGTGGACATCCCTCCTAATTATTGCGTTTAGGTGTTCCAGCCACACCCATTGTTAACAGGTGTATAAAATCAAGCACATAGCCATGCACAGCGAGGTAACAGGTAATCGCGTGAGTAGGCTCACCTACGGATAATTTCCGGTTTCTCTCAGTAGGCAGCCGGAGCTCGGAGAGAGACGAGCCTGTGAGAGCAGAGCGGAGCCATTGAACAGCGAATTCTCGCCGAGACAAAGCGAAAGCAGTGCCAATATCGTTGAGATCTCTCCACTTGTGTTTTTCTTTCCGTTTCCTTCGCTATGCTGAAAAGCGCCCCTGAAAGGGTAAAAGCCTAAAATAAAGCTCCGCTCCTCAAAAGCCCTGCCTTCTGACTCCTCCTTCACTGCCCACCGACCAAGGTCATTACAGACATAATTTTGTACTTTGTAGCCTTTAACACATTCATCCAGAAAAGTTTACAAAACATTTACTACGAAGAGTACAACTTTTTCAGAACCGTCCCATAACCACCCCGAAACTTTGTGTCAGCCGTCCCGAAGTGAAAATTAGCTGTCCCAAATAATTTACAACATGGTACTTTTATATCACACTGCTGTGATACGTCACAGAACTTATCACGGCTTCGATCACACTCAATCACTTAATGTCCGCTCTATAGAAATGCATACATGATAGGACTTCGCCATGAGCCTTAAATATTTTTAGATAACAAGAGTTATCAAGTAAGAGCACGGTATTCCATACACCTGCTAATAGAACAGTAAAATAATAAATTACACTTGCAAGTCATGTATTAGATATAAACTGGTATTATTGTTATTTATTCCTTTTTACATCCAAACCGTTTATAAAGTCATCCACACTGTAATTTACCTTAAAATCTCAGTAGATAGTGACAGACCTCCTACATGACATGAATATTGTGGGTGGGGAAGCACTGAAACTCTAAATGCCTTGACTGATTATGCATTTACGTCCGCATTTACATCAGCATTCACTTATGTTTATTTAGGAATTGTCCACTTCAAATGTGAGGAAATGTATTAAATAGAAGGTTTTATATAGAGAACACAACATAGTATTATTATATTAGATATCAAAAAAATATTAAAATGTAATTTTACTTACTGCTGTCCCAGTCACGCATAGAGATGCAGTCTACGGAATACTGATGCCACGGAGACAGGGGACGCTTTTTTACATTTTCTATAAAACTACTGGTCCAAATTCCACTAATTAAAATACACTTTGTTTGCTAGGTAGATTTTAGATATATTAAAATATGCCTTGAACGGCTCTGATACAGATTAATATGCATTGTGTCAGCCACTTATATGACATGAATAATCATTACTACATTACTACTCATAGAAGCCATCACCGGTAGAAGAGCTGAGAGCACTCTTCATCACCAGCCAAGTTAACAGACCGTTAGCAAGCTAATTTAATCATCAGCATGTCACTCAACACATACTAACGTGATTAAACAGAGTAGTTTACTTTAAAATGTACACAGCTTAATGTTAGTGTACTTTTGTTGATATTTTTTACTTCATCATTTTTATTTGCGACTGCTTGACGTCCACCTCGGGTCTGTTTAAAAATCGCACCACCACCGATAGCAACCGAGTGGCGCGGTATTCTTGCGCAGCTTTACCGTTGCCATGGGAATCGGAGGAGACTGTCACTTTTTAATCTCCACAATTAACTGACACAGCGATCCACAGTGACACAGCTTAGACGTAACCACTTTTTCTGCAACAAGCTAAAAAGAAGTCCCACCTTCCTTACCTTACATATTTTACAGAGATTTAGTGTTAACGCACACAGCATCATCATCCCGGAAGCGTCCCAAAACAGATTTTACATCGTCCTGTACACTATTTTTATCGTCCCCGGGACGACAGGACGGCGTTAGTCTGGAGCCTTGGTCCAAGTCATCCATGTGCCTACGCAGTCCAATGCACAAGAGGCCTACCAAGAAGTGGTATAATTGGCTTCACCTACTGCCAACTGAACATAGGGACTAAGGCTGTCAAAAGAAAATTCGAATTTATATAATATTTATGCTTTAAAAGGCGAAAATCCACATTTGAATGTTTAAGATCTCGTGTTTTACTTTTAGTCGCCTAACGCAACTCTAGAAACGCGTTTCCCCAAATGACCCTGTTGCTTGCCTTATGAAAAGGGGCTGTCAGTAGGGGGCAGTATAGAGCTATCAAAGGGAGACCGCCCTAATGCTACAACTAATAAATTAAATAATAAATGTGACATCATAACTCCCAAACACCTGAAAAGCCCTGTGTGGAAACTGTTTGACGTATAACGGTCAGTGTTTTACGCAATGCAAAACAATGAATACTTCCTCGTCTGATGGCAGTATAAAATTCCCGCTAATTATATACCAAATTAATATTCGAATGCATTCAACTACTAAATATTTAAAAGTAACTGAAGATCAAATGCAATTTTTAAAGGTATTTGACAGATTTACAACACACTGGGCATTGCATACTTACCGACTGGTTTTGATAGATTTTTACAGCGACTGAAAAACTGGAGAACTGTGACTGCCCCAAAAAATCTGCAGAATAGCCCAGACTCAGCCCGACTGTGAATCAGGGCTAAAACCGTGTAGTGCAACCTTGGCATTGCCGTCTGTAACAAATTTGGCAGCACTCTGCCCGGAAAGCAGACCTAGGGTAAGGTTTGCAGTTGAGCTTTTATTAACGTTTCACGTGCCCGAAGGGCTTCGGACAGGCAATACAAATAAAATGGCAGTACACGTCAAATGAAATTTTTTAGAAGGTATTTAACAGACCGTCAAATCACAGCAACCATAGTAAGATTTAGAATTAATAGTTAAAAAGACCCCAATTTCTTTGCTCTCCTGCACTGGTCATTGCTGATGTGTTCAAACAGTACCAGCAACATGTTGCAGGCAATATCATGTGTCATTACGTGATATGCTTAATTTGTACTGCACATGCATAATATCCAAAGTGCACACACCATCACATGAAATGTGGGTATACTGTGGATCTCAAAAATTAGCACGAGTGGCTAGAATTAAGCATAGGCCTACTAAAAATATCTAAAGAGGTACAAGAGTTGTCTCTCATTCTTTTCCATCAAATTATTTTATTTCCATTAAATTAATAGTGCAGTTTTCCATGATTCATAGAGACACTAAAACCTTAGCAGCTTCCACTCCTCCTTGTGTTTGGCACATTACTTTCCAGTAGTTGTGTGTACCATCCTAACTCAATGCTGGAAAAAACAAGCTAACGGTCAGTATTTCCCCTGTGTGCATGTGACCAATTATGTACAGACAGCCACAACCTCTAGACCATCCACTTCCTACATTTACTCATGCGACAGACACTTTTATTCAAAGCGACAATTATTACAATTGCGCTGAGCAGATAAAGGTTATGGGCCTTGCTCAGTGACAGCTTGGTGGTTCCCAGGATTTAAACTCATAACCTTCCAATCAGTATACCAGAGTCTTAACCGCTGAGCCACCACTGCACTAGCTCCTAGCTACTGATCGGTAAGAAACAAAGCCTGCATGACCCCTTCCATCCTCTATCATCAGCATTGATGCACAGGCCATACACACCTAAAAAATGTCCTGGCCTAAATAGATTACTAAAGGCCTAGCAACGAAACCAACATGACAATTCGGCTATAAACAAAAGGATGGTTTTGTTTTCCAACACATGACACTGCAAAAAAAAAAAAAAAAAAAAGTAAAACCAGCACACTATATATCAATTCACCAATTCTACCTAGGAAATTATGTGCTACTCCTGGCCCTAAACTTACTTTTTGAGAAGACCCATTTTTCCGCTGTTTCCTAAAATTCCTAAGCATAGTCCACTAAACACATTATAACTTGACACATGCCAAACAGAGACGGAAGCAGCTAGATAAGAGGCGGCTAGCTAGCTAGCCCATAATCTCGACCGAATTAATAAGTGAAATTAAAGCCGAACATAAGCATAGTGGACTAAAATAACCAACCGGGCAGCTGCAAAAGCTACAACTAAGTCTTAATACGACAACTACTAGGATAGCTGAAGTTAACAAGGTTGCAAAATGGCTATCTGTTAATGAGATAGCTGGATAGCTAGCTAGGCTAGCCAGATTTTGAGTAATTATGGGAATACCCATATTTTAAATTATACCGGGTTTCCTAGTTAGCTAAACAGCTAACTTGCTTTTTAGGTTTAGGCCAGTTGCTTTTTAGGAATTTACTGACAATAAACAGTGTTTGGCAAAGCAAAAAGATCGGATATGGCTAGCTGGCTGTGCTAGGTAGTTACTTGATACATGGCCTTGCCTCGTTTTCGTGTATGATACCTATTCAATTTATTTACAATACGGGATATATAACGCATTATAAGCGCATTAGCAGGTACCATCAGTGAGTGACAACTTTATAACTAGTTAGCCAGTAACCCCCGATTAAAAACTAGCTACCTAGTTTGTGGCCGGGTTAAATGTAAAACTGTCTAGCTAGCTACGCTATAAACCCATCAACCTAAATCTAGCTACTTTAAATGCGTACTGTTAAGCGTAGGAGTGGCTTAGAAAATCATACAAAAAAATATATAAGTGACATTGCAACGCAACTAACGTTAGTCATTAAAACGTAAGTGTTTAGATACCTGGTGTCGGCTGTAAATGTATCTAGCCCGGCTTTGTCAAATAACGTTAGCTTAGCACATCGTTAGATAAAACAACGTCTTTGCAAGCGAACATAGTCAGCAAGAATACTTGCTAGTTAGCTAGCAGCATGACTAGACATACACAACTTAACAGTACAAAATGTTTTACTTACCAACAAATGTGACCGTTTATGGTATAATCCGCTGTTCTCGGTTCCAGATTCCTACCACAGCGTGTTTACAGACCTACCTAGCCACTTTTGGCTAAAAGGAAAAGCACGACTTTCGCTACCGCTAGCGAAATTTCTTCCAGCGCCAAACGTCATAATTACCGGAGACTTGTCGTATCCGCATGCGCATAATATGCCATAAAGTAGATCCAGTCCAACATGCTGCTTTACGAAGGAAAATCAATTAATTCAATCGTTTAACTGTGCTGGTATCCAACTGCCAACCGTTTAGTACTGAATTACCATTGTGGCGTTGTTTGATTTTTATGCTCATAATGAAATAAAAGAAGTGTAATGATTGGGAGCGTCGTTTCTCACTCATGTAAAATACCTTTGTATTCACCACCAAGTGGGGCATATATCATAAAAAATGGTGTGGCGTGACAAGAAATACATCACTAAATCCATCAAAATGTTATTCAATCAAGCAAGCAGTCAATAAGTGCATAAATAAACAAATCTTTATGGAAGACTGTATTTAATTTTTTTTTTTTATCATTTATTGATTTATTGGCAGATATATTTATGTATTGTGACGTCGGCGAAGAAGAGGCGATTTTAAAATCAGGAAAAAGCTCTTTATTGTGCAAACACACAGTCACAGCACAATGCGTAGTTTGGTGTTTAGCATGAGAACTGAACTAACATGGCGGAAGCCGGTGTTCTACCTATCAAGACGGCCTACCAATGGTTTCTGCGCATGGCACGCCCATAAATCCATGCTTCTTTGGCTTGGATTTCTTCGACCGACGGTTAGTATTTATGTTTTTCATTGTTAATGTTACGTTTTTCAAGTTTTATTGTATTTGTAATGTCAATTATCAAGATTAACATTTTTCTTGTTTGTTATACGAACCCAGTTTAAATTTATTCATCATAGTGTTTCAAAAAAGTGTGCATGGAAATAAATCTGGGGGGGTGTTTTACCAGAAGGTAAACTTTCATACTGTCATACACCATCCACACATACATGTGATGTGTTTGCTTACTTAGATCTGTTGTGATCAGATGAGACTGAAATCTCATGTCTATTTTGACACCTGTTTTAACACATAGACATATCCCCAGATCGTAAATGTTTAATTTTGACACACACACACACATCCGCTTCTTTACCTAGTGCTGATAATAATTAGACAGTATTGTCTGTGTACTCTGAAATTATGTTGTGACATCTGTTTTTGATCAGGCTGTTTTCCAAAATCGTAAAACATTATACTTGATGTAATAATTAGACAGTTATGGCATCTCTAATATTATGTTGCGTCACCTGTTCTGAATTGGCTGTTTCCAGATCGTAAAATGCTACACTTAATATCTTCCCGCCATTTTCTCCAGATTTTGTTGAGAAAGTTGAGGAACACATGTCTGTCATAAATTAGGTGACAACAGGCCAAACATTACTCTAAACGTTATGCACACACGCACACATACACACAATGTTTAGAAACTAATAATCAGTTAATTAGCTGAGCTTTAGGACACTTAGTAACCAATAAAAGAGTAATATACAAGCACCAGCCAAAGGATTGGACACACCCACTTTTAGGAGGTTTTATTTCTGCTGTTGTCCAGCGAAGACCTATTTTATAAACCTATTAAATAATAACATAAAATGATGCACCATCCAAAGCAAACATGTTACCCAAATCAGTGCTATTTTATACATTTTAGTTTCTGTAAAGCAGCTGAAACAGATCGACACTCTTGCTATTCTTTCAGCAGCAGCTAATTTTGCTTCTTTATATAAATAAACGGTTGAAATAAGCAAAATTATCTGTCAATATCAGTAAATTAGTAAAAATGTATAGAAATAGGCATAATAATCTTACATTTGTTTTATAATTATATATTGATTGGAAGTATTCGATACATTTGCCTATATTTAAGATGTTTTGACTTGATGAAGGCGCTACTCTGATTTTATTTCCGTCCGAATCTGGAATGTCGGTGTTTTTCCCTCTCTTCCTCCTCCTCCTCTGAGAAAATTCCAGCCCCAATGACCTCCTGATTTTCACCAAACTCAACGCTGATCTGATCGTTTCAGTCCCGTCCGGATAAACAGCTCTGATTTTATACGCAGACTTTTGGCGGCTGCTACTCGCCGTATTTATTCGTCTCTTTGCCGGCGGACGAGGAGAAAATATGTGCGTGGATCACAACATTAATACTGGATGGTGTAGAAGCGTCTCTAAAACATGTCGCTGCTTTCATTTTCTCTCTCCACTGTCTTTACTGAGAGCTCGTTAATAAAGAAAGAGAAAATGAAGGTGATGAAAAGAAAGAGTGCGATCCAGCCGCTATAAAGCCTCACTTTATATTAACACACGCTATCATGATTGTAGAGTTCTAGAAATCAATTCATCATCCAATAATGTTGAACACATCACAAACATCCGGCTTCATTAGACACCAGTTAGAAACGTCGCTCGTCTTCGTTTATAGACGCCCCTCATGCAGAGTTCATTACATATTTTATTACAGACGTCAAACTGGAAAACTGATCTGGACAGGGCTAAGTGTGCATTAAATTTTCTCTCTGTTCCTTTAACCTGATTTAAAACAGACGGTTCGATGCTGCACTGACCTGCTGTGATGTACTGAGGAGGCACGCTCGCTCCAGAGGATCTCAGAGCACCAGAATACCTGCACACACAAACACGGAGGGTTTAATACCTGCCAAATACGAGTCAATTGTTGGAATTTCTCCACACACACACACGTTATCATAATATAGCGAAGTGCTATTTGGTGTACGTACTTTTTCAGAACGGTTCTGAGCTCAGGCACCGAGCGGAGACACTGCACCGTCGCGTTCATGTAGCACGTGTTCCCCAAATTCGTCAGGCCACACGGCAGCTCCATCTAAATTATTACACAGATACAATACTTATATAACACATCGCGAGCCAAATGATGTGTTCTAACGCTGTGAACATTACTAGTTCGTTTTAACGTGCAATCGTTTACATGTAGAAAAACGTAAGAAGAGCTTCTGTGTTTCCATGCTACTTTTTTTTTATTAATTATTTGCTTATCATGATTTAATAATAATAATATCTGAAACTCTAAAACAGAATCGTTTTTTAAAATATATTTGCAATTAATTAGCCTATATTTTCATTTTACAGACAAGGCACTTAGGCAGAGTGACGGTAATTTGGTTATACATGCATTTAGCATTTCCATGAGACGTTTATGAGACGTCAGGTCACGTCCAAAACCGAGGTTTCGAAACCTTGAGTAAAAAATACAAGGGATATATTGCTGCACAAATAAATAAATAAATAAACAAACAAACAAACAAACATTTGGGCAAGACATTTTTTTTAATAATAAATAAACACCCACGATATATTGATGCCACACCCAAATATGCGATTTACAACTGGAAGAATTTGCCTTTTATCCGTTTCCAATTCCAGTTTCTTTCATAAAGCACTGTATATAATATTTATTGTGTACATAATAATAATAATAATGTCAAAATGTTAACCAAAGACTTGTTGATGTTTTGTCGTGGGCGACATTAAAGACTGTATTAAACACACTTAACTACGTCAGCCCACACTTATATATATATATATATATATATATATATTTTTTTTTTTAAGTCTAGTTAATGAGGTTTCCGGGAAACCAGAACACGGGACCGGGCAGCACCCCGGCGCTTTCACTTGTCCAGTGGGCTCCATAATACATTTCTGATTACTGTATCTGAGTAACTCACGGCTGAAGCGAGCTGCTCCTCCGTCATGTCCTCCACAAACATCGGCCGCACAGACGGCTCCTCGGGCAGTGCCTCGGCAGAACCCATCATCAGGAGCGTCATTCCCTACACACACACGCACACAGGTTATTATAGTAGTCTATAGTAGTCTATGACTAGTCTAGTCTTTTGAGCAAGAAAAGAAAGATGGTCTTTTTGTTCCGAGACCTCCCCCTGGTCTGTGATTGGTCCAAATATCACACGGTCTCTTGCGTCACTGCACAGTGCGGCAGTTTGATTTCCAGGTCCTTTGTTTGTTTGTGTTCGTGAAAGCAGCAGGTTGGAAAACATTCGAGGGGGGAAAATAAATAAATAAATATCACCGCCGCTGCTGTTCTCTATTTATTCTCCATTTGACACGGATGCCAGATATGTTACAAAACCATCCACCTTTTTAAACTCAATAAACTGATTTCAAAAGTCTTACTGTGAAAATCCTTTTAATTCCAAATTAAATATATTTATCTGTATATAAAATAAATATAAATAATCATATGTATAAACACATAAATAAATATATTTTTTTATTCTGTCAGTCAACACCAGTCGGCTGAACCTGTTCACTGATTGGCTAATCCTTTCCTCTTGATTATTTTCAGACAAAGGCATCATCCTGAAAAGTGACATCATGAAATAAAAACAAATTTAATAATTAATGAAATAATATTTAATAACAATGAATTTAAATTTAAATTAAAAGTGTTTATTCATGTGATTGTTTAATTTATAAGCATCATGAATAAATGATCACGTGAATAAACACTGTGAAATATATGTTTTTATATTTAATATATATATATATAAATATCTTATATATATCTTTATATGTTTAATTTTGGCATAAATGGAATTTCATATCGAACAGCATCATAAATAAATTCATAAAAATATTGGAATAAAAATGCATTTATTTTTATTTACTTAAAAAATGTGTTAGGCCAGCTGATAAGGTTTTGCTGTGAGGGGGAATTGGTAATATACTACTGTCCCCATAACACAGAGTCATACTCACGCTTTTGATTTTGATGTTTCCCCACTCGTCATCCTGTAAACGGAAAAGAGAAAATAACAGTGAAATTAAAACCCCAGCGGAGCAGCGATCAGCAGCGGCGCTACGGCTTTAGGGTGAAGGTTTGCGTTTACCTTCAGCGTTCCTCCTTTCACCATCACTTTCTGTCTGTCAGGCTGAACGCCGGTGAGAGCAAACAGCTGAGCTTTAAACACCATCGGCGGCTCCTCAGTGTTCAGCTCCACCGCATCAAACTTCTCCTTCCCCCATTTCACATTCACTGCAGGACACAAACATTGTTTATATCCCCATCACACACACACACACACGCGCACATACTTCAGCTCCACCGCGTCAAACTTCTCCTTCCCCCATTTCATACTTTACCACTGCGTCGCTTCACTTTTTACTTTACCACTGCATCACTTCACCACTGCGTCGCTTCACTTTTTACTTTACCACTGCATCACTACTTTTTACTTTACCACTGCGTCGCTTTACTTTTTACTTTACCACTGTGTCGCTTCACTTTACCACTGCATCACTACTTTTTACTTTACCACTGCATCACTTCACTTTTTACTTTACCACTGCATCACTTCACTTTTTACTTTACTACTGCGTCGCTTCACTTTTTACTTTACCACTGCATCCCTACTTTTTACTTTACCACTGCATCACTACTTTTTACTTTACTACTGCGTCACTTCACCACTGCGTCGCTTCACTTTACCACTGCATCACTACTTTTTACTTTACCACTGCGTCGCTTCACTTTACCACTGCATCACTACTTTTTACTTCACCACTGTGTCGCTTCACTTTACCACTTCACTTTACCACTGTGTCGCTTCACTTTTTACTTTACCACTGCGTCGCTTCACTTTTTACTCTACCACTGTGTCGCTTCACTTTTTACTTTACCACTGCGTCGCTTCACTTTTTACTTTACCACTGCGTCGCTTCACTTTACCACTGTGTCGCTTCACTTTTTACTTTACCACTGCGTCGCTTCATTTTTTACTCTACCACTGTGTCGCTTCACTTTACCACTTCACTTTACCACTGCGTCGCTTCACTTTTTACTTTACCACTGCGTCGCTTCACTTTACCACTGCGTCGCTTCACTTTACCACTGTGTCGCTTCACTTTTTACTTTACCACTGCGTCGCTTCATTTTTT
>JAOUQW010022063.1:0-11803 GCA_028565825.1 Olivaichthys viedmensis
TATGGTAATTTGAAGCATTAAAGGAATCTTAAAAGTCAAACTCTCCATGCTCTGTGAATATCAGAATGCCTTCTTGGTGATTTCACCCGAATATGAGCACCACTAAAGTGAGCACTAAACAGAGAAATGGAGAATTAGAAGAAAAAAATGGATGGATTACTCACCCAAACTGTAGCTGTAAACGAAGCGGGCCATGACTCGAGAGCTGTTAAAATGGATTGGGATATGAAATCTCATTCAAGCGCTGCAGGCTTAATTAAAAAGTGCACAGTGGTGAGAGAGCTACGATGCTAAAAGAGTTTAGAAAAAAGAAAAATGATGTGGGAGAAAGAGAAAACATTAAATAACGCGTTGTGTTGTGTGAGATGGGTTTAGCAGGCAGGTCTGAGATCCCCTGCTGAGATTTAGCTTTTAGCATGTGGTGTTAATGACTAAAACCTCATGAGCATGAGCCTTTAATACTGACAAGTGGGTAAGACCAAATTTCAACCTGTTGTGTGCAATCTGGTCTCTGAAAATACCTTTTTAACGATTTAACCCTGCAAAACAACATTAAACTGAAGGGAATAGTTAACAAAAATAATGGCTAGAATACTACTAATATAAAAGGATGACTGCTTCTGATAGATAAGCAACAGATGAATGGTTAATGTGTAATATGTTTTTGGGAACAGTGAATTTACATTGTATTAAAATTTTATGGTAAATATTTATATTTACTCAATGTTCCACTGTTAATTATTTAGCACTTATTTCTATTAATTGCTTATATAAATTTAGTAAGATAAGAGAATAGATAAGATAACACTTTACTGATCCCAGGTGGGAAATGTAAATGTTACAGCAGCATACAAATAGTACAAATAATACAAGACAACAGAAGTAAAAAGTAAACATATAAGAATAAAAAGAATTAAGATAAGATATAAGAATATAAAAAGAGATCGCTGTGCAGATATATACAGATAAATATGGATAGACAGAACTGTGCAAATATACATATGTACCTATTTACAGCAGTACCTGAGTAATTATTAGTGCAGAAGTGGTGGTGCAACTATGCTGATGTTTATGAATAGTGCAAAAAAGGCCGGTAAACATTGAATAAAAAGGTGTGCAAAGTAATGTAAAAAATGTGCAGTGACAGTTCAGATTGAGGAACAGTCCAAGTGTTAATGTCAATGTCAGTGCTTTACATTCAGGTCTTTGGTTGTTGTAACAATGCAATTTAATTTCCCTTTTAGGATCAATAAACTATGTATGTATGTAATTATCTATCTACAGTATCTATCTGTATAGAAAAGCCAAAGAGTAACTGCAGTGTATTTCAGTAATAAACATAGAGGTTATAAAAAGTGCAAAATCTTTTTCTAAAGCTAATTAACACTGCTGCTTTGAATTAATCTGTAAGGTTTCTTGTTATTTTCAGCTGTAAGCAGACTTTTTATGAGGCACTACATGAGCACTGGCTCTTTGGCAATACAGAGTGAATATGAAAGAATTGGATGAAAGGTCATCTGTCAAACCTCTACTTCATACTGCATAGTTTTACTGCATGTGGCAGGGACGGGGTGGACACACACACACACACACACACACACACGCACACACAGCAGGTTTATTCCCTCTTGTCTCTCATCAGGGGGCCTGATGATGAAATTCTCATTTGTCATAATGACTGACAGAGGGGAGGGTGCGAGGGATGAGTGACAGGCTTGTTGTCCTGATTCTGTTTCACCCTAATTCTGTGTGTGTGTGTCCCCCCGCTTCCACACACACACATCCCACCATCAGGGAAGATAAAAGAGAGCCGTTAAATCCCATTCATGAGCCAATGAGATACAATCAGAAAGTGCTCTGAAAAGGTCTTTATTGCATTTGGTTGAAATACATCTCTGAGTTCCAACATTCTGTATGGAATCAGACTCCACAAAAAGATGTCAGAGCAAGAGCATGGGCTTGAGGAAGATATCTATTACCTGACAGTTTAAACAGCCAACATTCATATTCAACAAAAGAAGATAAAATCTAGTTAATTGTTGTATTGTCTGATATGTTAAGCCTGCTTGTTTTAAATATGTCTCACTTTGATTTACATATTTACCAGATAATTAAGTCCCAGTTGCTGTAAAAGGATTGAGCCTGGATGGAAATATTTCAAACTGGTTGTAATATAAGTTAAAAGGCATCTGCTTTTTTCCATTCTAAGAAAGATGTACATATTGCATACAAGAAAAACATATAGTACTGAATCATAGGTCTCAATTTTGGTTCTCCTTTAAAGTTATTTTTACTTTTTAGCACATTAGGTTTGAACCGAACTTGGTGTTTTTGGAGATGTCAAAAATATATTTGGTTTGTTCACAGATTTTGTTTGTTCAGGTTATTTTTGAGAATATAGCCTATGCCAACTGAAGAATATTTTTAGATTATTGAAACTTCAGTTACTACCAGTACATACATACAAAAAAGTAACTTGTAGTAGTCAAGTAGTTTTTGAGTAGTACAAACAACTTATGTACACTTACCTGAGTAATTTTCATTATCAATAGTTTTATTATCAGTACAGTAGCCGTACTCTTTAACTGAAGTTAGAGTTTTTAGTACTCCTTCCACCACCGCACACATCTGCTCCATATCACCATAAATTAATTGAAATGAGGTGATCATTTTCATCTTGTTTCAATTCAAATGTATAACATATGAAATACATAATTGACTGTAACTGAGATTCTATGAATATGATATTCGATACAATCAAACTGCATTATCAACTTTCTTTAACAAAAGCAAAATCCTCTAATGACCTAATCTCATTCTGCTCTCACGGAGCACGCAGTTTTGGATACAAATGTAGGGTTTATTAGCAGAATCACAGGCAGACAGATCAAAGGGATTAGGCAGAATCAAAGTCGGGTCACAGGCAAATGGTCAGGTGATCGGCAAACAAGACAAAGTAGGCAAAGGCTGAATCAGAGGTCGGGTAAACAAAACTAGTCATACACAATAATCGCTATGAGAAAACCACTTGGAATTGTCGCTGTAAACAGGAGCAGTGAGTGAATGAAAACTTCCAGGTTATATACTGTGAGGTGTGATGAGGGACAGGTGTACGTGATTAGAAGCCAGGTGATTCTGAACGCAGAAGTGAGTCAGGTGGTGTGTCAGGTGATGCGGGGGAATTCTGGGAAATGGAGTTCGTGTTTCCGGTTATGGATGTGACAATATGGAATTTGCATCTGGACTTTTTGTCTCTTATATGAGGACCAAAGAAGTGTAAGTGCCAGTGAAGCAGGTCATCATGAAACTCTGAATAAAACAGTAACACAGCCAAAGTAATAGGTCTGTCAAATTCAACCGTTTGGAACATTGTTAAGAAGCAAAAACACAGTGGTGAGCTTATCAGTAGAAAAAGATCTGGGAATAAATAAAAAAACTGCTAAAAAGATTAATTATACTATCCAGGCTGTAGACATACAGTATATGTGCCATAGATTAAAGAGAAGAATACATAAAGAGAAGAATACACCACCAGATGACCTCAGGGTTTCACCACAAGAAACAAACCACTGTTAAACCCCAAGAACAGAAAGGCCAGGTTACATTTATCTAAAAAGACACATAAATTAAGATGTAGCAGAGTGATGGAAATGTGAAAAAAGGAGCTACCCATGATTCAAAGAATCCCAACTCATCTGTGAAACAGATGGTTACTCGATTACTGACAAAGGACAGGTTTTGGGCTAAAACATCCTGGTTGCTTTAGATCTCTTTAATAATACATTGCAAACATATAAACATATAAAGTCACATTACTAAATAAATCTTCCACCAATCTCTATGCACATAAGAACAGTGAGATGAATTTTCAGCAGACAATGTTTACAGGTATATGGAAAGCAATATTTAGTTTCTTTTTATTGTTATAATCTTTTTATTACATTTACACAACTGCTTGGCATAAAGAAGATGGCAGGCTCGACCTTTTTGTTAACAATTTGTAAGAAAGCTGTTTAATCGTGTACAGTATAAAACATGTAAAACATGGGTAGATTTTACCACTTTTTTTTTAAAACCTTTTTTAAATTTTATTATTTTTGATCCTAAAGTACAGTATCAGATACTTTGAAACTTCTCACCTACTTGTGTAGTTTTTTCGTGGGTTTTGTCAAGTCATTTCTCAGAAAGTTATCTTTACATTTACTTGAATGTGACTATTGAATACTTTATACAACACTGCACTAAAGAATACCAAAAGTACCTTAAATCTCTGGAAAATGCTAAAGAGGTGCTGACATGAAATTTACTCCAATGCCTGCTGTTTGCGAAACTGTTATTAAGACAGTTATAGCTTTGGGGATCATTTTAAAAAAATGACCAGACTGTTAGTTATCACTGTAATCACTGTTTCCACAATCAAATGTTAATTATTTATCACAATTAATATTATTCTCATGTTCAGTCCAAACCACTAACAGAAGAGTAGATAACACTTCTGCATGTGTCTTCTTGTGTCTCTTGCCTTTTAGATTTCCTTGCAGGGAACTTAAGTGGAGCATAGCTCAGCCCCTCTGTCTCTGCACTCTTAAGAACAGATAGATTTTGCATTGAAAATTACTATATTATTAAACACTTTATTATTCATGTTTAACACATTTATAACAATATGATTTCTTAAATATATATCAAAATATAAAATAAAAAGTGCTACTATTTTTCTGTCATCAGTATGCACTGTTTACATATTACAGTAAATGTAATGAAAATAAATTGCAAATAAGCTTTTAATAAATTTTTGCATCTTATATTTATTAGTAATATTGTACCTCATTGATGAAAGAAGTAGATGTAACATGTGATTTCTCAGGTTCAAATGTAGCAATATAATCTGTGGTCTCTGTGATGAATGACATAAAATTAAAATAACTAAATACCAGCCCAACAAAACTGTCAGAAAATGAATTATGTGCGTATGTGCTTTAATTTCATTTCATTCTGTTCATTAGAAATGTCCCAACACACTAACCAGACAGGAAATGCAGGTGTGCACATTTACTTGGTATCATTAAAACAATTATAGAAACAGAAAAATCCTGTTATTATTATTATTATTATTATATTAATTATTAGGTCATTTTCATAGAGTGTTTTAAATCACACGTACGCTCTTAGAAAAAAAAATTCCTCAGTAGTTTTTTGGATGGTTATCAAGTCTAGCTTCCTAAAGAAAGAGTGCTAGATAGAACATTTTTCTGAGTGTATACATGCATGGATGGTTTTAATATTCAGTGATATTTCTGCTGCAGATATGTGGAAGGGCATAGTCTCGATATGCAAGTCAAAAGGCACTGACTTACCAGGTGTGCTCATATTCCTTTTCTTTGCCCACAAACACAAGAGGAGAGCAATGATAATCAAGCAAACAACGTTCGACACTGCCAAGCCAAGGATGTTCCAGTACATTTGGATAAATTCATACTTTTGTTCTAAAATTTAAAGATTGATCATTATCAGCAGTATACAACAAAGACATTAAACACGTTTTTATGATCACATGCTGAAACAGTTATTCATGCTTTTGCTTACCGGTAAATTCATGCTTACTGCCATTTCCAAACAGAATTTTCCCACACAAGACCACAGCACAGTAGTAAGTTCCAGCATCAGAGGTGCTGAAGTTCCTCTTGGGGAGATTGTAGACACAGCTCTGTGTAGGAGAACCAGCCTCAGCGCTCTTTTTACACTGACCACTGCTGTTTCCATGAGTGTAAATTATTCCTGGATGAGATTCTCCTGAGCCATGTCTGAACCAGTACACACTGTGTTCTCCTGCACAGCTCTCAGTGATGATTGTACACTGCAGAGTCACAGAGTCTCCTGGATCCACCAGCTCTTTCAATTTCAGGTTCTTTTCTGTATGGTCCAGAGATGCAATTTCTTTAATGTAATAGTGGTGATTTAAATCCGGTCCTGGAGGTATAGATTGGATACAATTAAAGAAAAAGCATAACAATGCAAGTACAAATACTTTCCAGACTGAGGGTCACTAACCTTTATATTTGAGAAATACTCCATTACCAAAAACGACAAGGTCATAATCCCGAACAGCACAGTAATACATCCCAGTGTCGTTTTGTTTTGTGTCTATAATGGTTAAAGTAAATTGATTTTCATTCTTTTCTGCTGTAAATCTTTTGGTGTGCTTGAAGTCTCCATAAAGTATAGGTTCAGAGCCATCATAAAGGGTGACAATGCAGGTTGGTGCTTCTCCGAGAGACTGTCTGAACCAGGAGAAGTAATTTTCATGAAATTCAGAGATTACACAAGTTAAAATTATAGTTTCACCTGGCAGAAATGTCAGCAGCTTGTCAGATTGAATCACAGAAACACATGTGACAATGCCTGAGGAAAAAACAGTTATTGTGAGAGATAATAGTGCATGGACTCCATGTGCAAGTATCATGTATACAAACACTGCATCCAAAAGATATTTACTATGATTTACTGCATGCATTAATGTAAAATCACTTACCTGTTTCTAGGTAAAGGACAAGAGTTAGAATAAGTTTAATCATGTCTGAAGGCCTTTTTGATTCAGGTCCCTCTTACATACTGCTTTTCTGTAAGAAAAGTAAGAGTAAGAAAGTAAGAGTGAGACCTTAAAGTTTGAAACGTCTTTTTAAGGCTGATTTGGATGAGCCTCATTGGCTGTTCTCATTTTAATGACAGAAGCTTTCCGCATGATCTTGCATGCCTTTTTCCATTGTTCCTTTTGACCCAAATTCATAGCATGTCATGTACATAACTATCAATTGTACACTGTTGCGAAATAAAAGCTTACAAGTCTAGTCATTGTTTTTGTTTGCTATAGGATCATGTCAAAATGTTCTGCATCACTGTAAAATTAGTCTCCATCATGTTCCTCCTATATTTCAGGTCCAGAATAACATTTAGTATTTTGGTCTCTTTTTAATTAGAATTTCTACTGTATACTCCATTTCCAGCTTCATAACTAAAAAATAATAATAAAAATAAATAGAAATAATAAAGAGGCCTTTATTCACCCATGTACAACACAAAATTAGTGTTCACTGGGTATTGTAATGTTAACTTCCATACATCTTTCCTAATTGTAAAGCACTTTTAGTCACAAAGATTATTATTTCTGGAGCAAAAATGTTCCCCACATGAATAACAAACAATATAACAGTGCAAATAAGATATTTCAGGTGATTCAGGAGACCCAACCAGTATACAAACTAATATTTCTAAAAGATAGAGATCATAAGGGACCTCTCATTATCAGAGGAAATTCCAAAATTGTCCAAAAATGTACTCGAATTCCAAAAATCAAGGAAAGGAACAGAGTAAAGTCATGGTATAAAGTGTTGATTGCAGGTAGCGGCAGTCAATAAGCTGACAATGCTGAGCACTGGCAGGCTGGTCAGTAAAGACATGAAACGTAATATGAATATAATCTGGTACTTGGGAATCAGCAGACACAATCAATCAATCAATCAATCAATCAATAAGAAGCCCCACAAATTGATTATGGCTCCACCTAAGTTTTAAGCAGAGACCTTCCCTTAATAATTAGTTTTTAGGTGATGTAAAGATGTCACGGTACAAGTGCATGAGCAAAGGTTAGTTCCTCCAGGATTTAGTTATTGTTATTTTTTCATTTCCATTTATTTTGTAATATTTGCATGAATTACACTTGATTTGCTTCTCTTTTTTTCAAACAAATTATACATTAATGAGTAAGTTCTTGAACTTTGATTTACAGTGCAGATTTAATCTGAACATATGCTACAAAAACAACAACCATGCACTCTTAAGCCTTTACCAAACTATGGATATTTTGTTTAGAATATCTGCTCAAATATGCTACATAGGTCGCTCAGTGATGGGGCTCAAAAGTTGTTACTCAGGCCTGCCATGAAGCTTTGTTAATGCAAGAGATTAAAAAAATCAAAAAGTAACAATATTAATAGTAAAAAGCTTTGTAACTGAGCATCCCTAATGAGGTATAGCCTGACTAGACTAAAAATGTAGTCACTCACATTAATAGATGCAGTGAAATGAAGCCTTAAATCCTCAGAGCTAGCATCAGAGCTAATTCCACTTCAACTTTTGAATGGATTTCAATGGGAAAGGATTTTTTGGGTATACCTTGAGTGCAGTATTATGTGCTTTATGGAGACCTGGCTAAATGAACTGATTCCTGAGGCAAATGCTAACATCGTGGGCTTCAGTAAACAACAGAGAAAGTGGTAAGGGTAAAGGAGGGAAACTAGCAATGTTTGTAAACAACAGATGGTGTACATTGATGGCCTCACTAACTACATCACAGACTATATCGCCTTATGTGTGGATTGTGCTGTGCCATCTGGGACTGTGCGCTGCTTCCTAAACAACAAACCCTGAGTCACCAGTGACCTGAAGGCCCTTCTGAATGAGAAGAAGAGTGCCTTCAGACCGATAAAGTAAAGCAGGTGCAAAAGGAGCTGAAGGTGAGAAGTCAGAGAGAGTAAGGAGGCCTACAGGAAGAAAATGGAGAACAATTTGCAAAGGGGTAATGTGAGAGATGTGTGGAATGGAATCAGGAAAATCACAGGCTACAAACAGCCCTGTGAAAGTGTGTGGAGGGAAAACAAGTTGAATTGTTTCTTCAACAGGTTTGACGATGGGCCATCAAAGACTGCAGCACAGGCGCTCCACAAGGGACTGTTCTTGTTTCATTCCTCTTCAGGTTTTACACCTCTGACTTCAGGTATGACTGTGAGAAATTGCAATTGAATGAACAATATTTATTATCCACTTTTATTAAAACAGTGTTTTTAGAAGTGCTATATGTATTTTGATTAAAGTCATTGCTTCATTCTTTCATCTTCATAACTGCTTTATCCTGGTCAGGGTCGTGGTGAATACAGAGTCCTTCCTAGGAACACAAGGCAGGAATACACCCTGAATGGGAGACCAGTCCATAGCAGAGCACAACACACACACACACACACACACACACACAAATATTCACACCCCGTATTTACATCTAGGGGAAATTTTAAGTAGCCATTCCACCTACTGGTATGTTTTGGGGAGGTGGGAGGAAACCGTGTGTTTATGTTCATACTGTAAATATACAGTATTTTATGAAAGTTCTATAGCATGATCTGAGCACAAGGCTTGGTCAGCTTTCCGCCATGCATTGATGATCTACTTCTGTAGTAGAGTATCTGTCCTTTGAATATTAGAGATTCTGTGTTCAATTTCATGTCCATACTAATGACAGGCATGAACACTTAACTCCACTTAACAAAATTTTTACGAAACAAGTGAGTGTATTTCTTCCTTTTAATCTGTGGAAGGTTACCAAATAATTTGCCTTCAGGTCCTGTTTCTATAGAGTTTCTTTAAGCTAAAATAAACAATGGCATCCCTTAATTGAATTAATTTCAGTTTTGAGTCATCCTTATCAAAGTTGACCTATAAAAACATATTGCATGAGAAATATTAGAACAGTTCAAACTGTCGTGATCAGTAGTAAATAAGGTGCTTCATTCTTGTCGCTGCCTAATGGAAAAAGAATGAAGTGCCTTTGATGACAAATGTGTACTTGTGGTTTGGGTGTTTTGAAAAGTGGTGCATGTACACAGACTTTCTCTCACTCGCTCTTTCTCTCTCTCTCTCTCTCTCTCTCTCTCTCTCTCTCTCTCTATCTCGGGTTTTTGTCTTCTGGGTATGCTTTTGTACAAATATGTCCTTTGTTGCACAATTTATTTTTCTTTTTTTGACATATTATCTCTTTATAACAAGCATATTAAAACATTGTACATTACAAAAAAGTTAAACATCTGAAGTGCTGTATGCTTATGATTGGTTCAAATATTATACAGTGATGTGAATAAGTGATTATTGGTAAAAATGTATGACAGTCCAGTGAAGTTCACATCAGCAGGTTTCACAGTGCACTGAGCTGCTTCTTCCTGTCTCTCAGTCAACGGGAAATAATGGGCCACCCACTCTCTCTGTTACCTTATATAGATGTATGCTGCTGTAATTCTTTTAGAAGCATGTCGTTTCTGGTACAGTGGATTTAAACAAGGCCTCAGATCTTATCTGATCCTGTTTCATACAACAAAACTAGGAAAAATATATGAATAAGTTCCAGTTTACCTGCACTGCAAATACTAAATACTTTTAACATAAAGTTCCAGTTTGGCTATTTTATCCAACAACACTAGGAAAAATATATGAATAAGTTCCATTTTACTCTTAAAATAAAACAAAATAAATAAATTGGTAGTATTAGCTCTTATTTGTGCTTCATATGAATTGAACATGAAAGTGTGTGAGGGTGCAAATAAACTTAATACATATGAAGAGGGCATTTCAGCATCATGGAAAGGCTTTATTGCAGGAGTTATTGTAGGATTCTGCTATGATGAAATACCCTACTCTGTCTTTGCTAAAAGAGAAATTAGAAGGATATTACACTGTATGCTACTGCAAAGATATATCACAAGAACTTACTCCATTGCTGTTTATTTAGCTTAGATAAAGGTTAAAACTGCATAATACAAAAAAACGCCTGTTTTCCATGCAAAGTTTACATGTCTAGTTTGGAAAACTGCATGCAGTGTTAGCAAAATGATAGATTAAAGAGATTAAACAGATAGTGACATAAAATGAAACTGCCTTAATCAGCTTGATATAGCAGTTGTCAGAAAGTGATCCTGAATTGTGAATTTACTGTGTAAACCTCCTTTTGTATATCATTGCTGTCCTATGAAAAGCATGCATCTCCAAAAAAAATTATTTTTTCAGGAACACGAAAAAACAATTTTTTTCATAGAGAGTATCATACACAATAAATCCGAAATTGACGGTGTGATTTGTCAACTTTTCATTGGTCATTTAGATGTTAACTGCTGTGGGTAGATAGGGGTTTTTGCCCACGTTCCATATATGAAAAAAAGTAAAAAACGCAAAAAATGGAGATACATGTTTTTCATTGCACAGCGACGATATGTTCACTAAGTGAAAGACAATCCTGGTGTTGTGTTATTTGTAAGCATCTGTCCATGGTGCTGAAATGCCTTCCCTGAGGTTGCTATTACCCCCTAAACTCTTGGCTTATTATCCAGTTATTATTATTAAAGCATATTATTCAGTAACTACAGTGAAACTAATAGAAAGAGGTATGCAGCTAGGAGAGTGAGAAATGTAACTCTGGACCCACCAACATGTCCTGGGAGTTTAAGGAGTTAATTAAAATGAATTTACAGAGGAGTGATTGGGGTATATCATTATCTTTAGCTTGTAGATTGAGCTCTAGTAATTTAGTGGTATAATTAAGTGGAACTGCAAGTGTGTGGATATTTGTACATCAATAACAAAACTATATTATTATCATAAAATTAATTATCTTCCACAAGAAGAGTTGCATCTTTTCTACCAAGCTAACATTCATTCATAAGCAGTATTTAAAAATAAATAAATATTTTTTTAATTATATAGTGAGCCTTTATTTAACATATTAGAATTATTGAAACATTAAACATGTTTATCACCTTGATTTCCGGCAATATATCGGCTTGTAAATGCTTAAATATATCAGCATAAGAGCCACTGAAGGCACTATAGCCCTGGACATGTTCAAACAAGATGTCACGGCCAGACCTGACCATCAGAGCACTACCGCCCCACACCACCAGAGGTCACCGTCACCAGAATTCTAGCACTTCCTGATCACATGAGCACACACCACTAATCAACACCACTATAAAACACACACACACCC
>JAOUQW010022143.1:0-11798 GCA_028565825.1 Olivaichthys viedmensis
CTTAACATGACTCACGTGACACAGACGAGGGAACACAACATAAACATGTGCGCATGGTGCGCCGTTGCCATAGCTACTGCCACGCTAGGCCGTGCACGTGACAAGTATGGTATGTATCAGCTGCAACTCTTGGGAGCCATGAGGATTGAGGTCATGAATGTGATTCTTTAATAGTTAAACTGCTTTTTGCTGCAATTTACACAGCTAAATGAAATTAACAGAAATGCTAGCCATTATTCCTTTAGACAAGCACCAGTTTTCCTGCTTGAGGTCTATTTTGCAAACATTATTGTTACTATTTATTGCTTCTTTGTTAATATGTAAGTAGACATTAGAAATACATTAATTAAGCAATTTGAAAACAAATATTTGAAACTGTGCAGGGCAGTGGCTCCCTAAGACTTGTCACGGGCACGCCGCCTCGCACCATGTGTGATCGCCGGACTTTGTTGTGTTGTCTGTCTAGTCCCGCCCTGTTTAATTATGTCAAGTGCATCCACTTGTTTCCTGTTTGGTTCCCTAATTAGTCAGTCTTTAAGATCCATGCTGTTTCTGTCCTCGGTGTGAAACGTGACAGAATGATTCACCTCCAAATGGATACAGCAAGCCGCAACGTAATGGCAGCGGGCTAGGAAGAGTTGCTTCGGGAGCTCGCGGAGCATCGACGCTGCCATAGGTGAGTAAACCGGAAGTGCTAGAATTCGGGTGACGGGGAACTCTGGTGGTGTTGGGTGGTATTACTTGTGATGCTGTCAGTGGAGACTGTGACAACAACTGAGTTCTACAGACTATCAAAGAATTCACTTAATTTCCTTCAGATATCACGCAAATTATTACTTATTACTGTTTCCTATATTGTTGATGTACCCATTATCAAGTATCTCAATATCTCAGTCTGTGCTGAGCTGTATTAAGTCCAGTGTCACTGTCTGACTGTGTTGTAACCACAATATTTTACCTAATAAGGCCATCATGCTGCAACTTGCTGTATCCAATAGTCTGATTGTTTTTGTTTCAGCTGTTCAATAGTGAGTTGTTGTTTGAGTTGTGCTTTAAGTTATGTATTTATTAATTCATCTTTAATAAAATCACTAAACTCTTACAAAAACTGAATCAAATTTGTTTTAAATAAAGGAGAGAAGGAAAAGGAACCACTTTCTTTACCTGAACTAAATAAAAAGATAAACTATTTACTCTTCCTATCATCTACTAAAGGTGTGGGCTGTGAGGTGTAGCTCTCAAACTCATCAACACTGCTGGAAGTAGAGCTTTACATCTTCTGTTTTGATGTCTTGGGTATTCTTGTTCACATTCCAGTTGTAACTTTATGACATCAAGCCTTTGATGGTTTGGTTTTGATAAGCCTGTTAGCCTTTTCGACACATCCAGCGGATTGTGGGTGATATGACATACTGAATCTCTGCCAGACTCCTATTATCTTCATAGCCTCTTTCATGACCTTCAGTAAGCAGAGAAAGAGGAATTCCCCATTGGAAAAACACATGTTCGATGAGGCATTTGGCAACTACCGTGGCTGAGTTGGTTCGGCCCGGAAAAGCCTCTATCCAGTGGGTGAAGGCATAAATGACAACAAAAATATACTTATAGCCCCCACTAGATGGCAGGGGACCAGTGAAGTACATATAAAGGTGTGTCCATGGGCCTTGCGGATTGGGTGTGGAACCCATCGGAACCGTTTTCCGGTTCAGCGGCTTTGCTTTGAGGCAGACAAGACAGGTCTGACAATGTCTCTTGATATCCTCTGTCATTTTAGGCCACCAATACATCTTAGAAATGTTCTGTGTGGTTGCGGCGCATCTGCTGTGGTCAAGACCGTGGATCAACGTCATTGGTACTGCTCAGGAACAACTAACTGAGAACCATGTAACCAGATCCCATCCTCCTGATGCTTATAGCCATGCTTTTTTCCACCTCTTCTTTGGTGTTCAACTCATAGGTCATCTCGATCCATCCATCAGCGGGCTCTAGTTCTTCCACAAAGGCTCGCTCAGCTGCCAATACAGTTTCGGAAAAAGCTTTCATTGAAAGCTTTTCATCATTTCACTTAATCTGGCCCAGAATTCAGAATTTGGGGACTCCATACACAGGGGTGACAGGGTGGTTATCAAAGCCAATCGCTCTTTCAGGGTGAGGCCTACCCATATACAGAGCCTGTCTTTGTGTGTTTAAATATAGATGAGGGCTCAGCTGTGTGTTTGATCTTGATCAGTCCGTTAACTTTTTCCGCTCAGGCAGATTCTGGGTGGTAACGCACGTTATTTCTGTCACACCTCTCTCGTCTTATCAGCTTTTTCTCCCTCTCTGCGTAGTTTGTGTTCAGTCTGTATCTCTCTCCCACATTGATGAAAGTCTATGCAAGGGGGTTAATTCAGTGTCCGTAAGAGTTCAGTGAAGTCATAAATATAGGTTTGCAATAGTTCAGGAGTCTCTTTGTGCAAGATTGCTCTCTTTAGTTTATCTCTGTGTCTGAGCAGGAGAGGAGGGGGAGGAGGGAGTGGCTTAGCTTGATAGGCATGGTATGTGAGTGGTCCCTGGCGAGCCTGAGGCTCTGAGTCATGCTGCCTTTCACTTCAACTTCCGTTAAATTGCAAACAGCTTCTGCTTAGCAGCTCCAGCCGTCTGCCTCACTCAGCAGGTTTGGTTTTAGACAGCTCACATGGCTTTGGATGAAAGTGAGACTGTAACACAGTCTCTCAGAAGCTTCTGAGTTCTGAGCCTCAACAGACACATACAGGTTTTTTTTAAGTTACAGCATCTCTGAAATTTTCTTATTTTCTAATGTTCTTGTAATTAGGTCTAAGGTATTAATTGACTTGGAGATATTACTGTCTGCTTAATATTGTTTTATACTCAACATGGTGTAACAAGTTTCTCTCACTACTCTAATGAAACAAAAGGAAATGAACTAATGTCTAAGGAAATGTCTCTAATTTTCACAACTGGGTAAAATAAAGTAAATGCTGGGTAATCTAACTTCCTTTTTTTCTTTCTTTAAGGGAAAGAATCATCAAAGGCTTATAAGTTTTGTGAAGGAGTTAAACTAAACATCCAAAGAAATCTCACTGCTCCCTTCGTCTCTCTAACTCTCCTTTTTATCAGGCTATGAGCACGTTAACGAAACATTTGCCCTGAAATAAATTTCACTAGTCTCTTTGGGACTATTAAAAAGGGGAAATATATATATTTTTTTATTATTATAATAATTCAGATTTGGATATTTTAAAACTTTATAACAACTCTTTGAAATATCAAGAGTTAATTAGTTTTAAAACAAGCAAACAAATAAAAATAAAAAAATTGAAAACTTTGAAACATAAGGCACTTTATAATTAACCAAATTATAAATGAGAGTGGCTGCCAACCAGAATGTCAGTAAAGAAAAATAAAATAAATAAGAAATAAGGTTTCATAACCCTTCAATTAAACTGTATATATATATATATATTAATTTTCATGCATCTACTATTAAAGTCTATAAAATTTGCCATAAAATTAAAGTACTTCCAATTAAGTCATCTTGTTCTTTATGCAGCACTTATTAGAAACTAGCTTTTTATTTTGAAGAAGTTTAGGGGTCTAATCTTTGAACGCCCTAACATTACCAAATTAAAGATTATCCTGATGTTATTTAATTAGAATTGTTATAGATTAAATATTGATTCATTCAATTGGACAAATTATCACAGTAGATTATGTTTTTTAAAATATAATATTTAAAGAAAAAGGAGTGTAAGATCTCCACCATGTCATGGTCAGCGAGCCGTGACACTGCTCAGCTGATGGGGCGTGCCAGGTGGCCACAGCAACGGCAACCAATGGACACAAGCACGTGTGTGTTTAGTTCCACCCTGTCTTGTCCCGTTAAATATTTAAAGCTGTTCCTTGTTTATGACCCCTATGTGTATTTCCATGTTTTTGTCTTCAGTGTTGGTTATTGTTAATGTCATGTTGTTTGTAGTGTGTGTGCTAAAAATAAACGTGTTCAGAGAATATTGTTGAGCAGCTCCATATTTGTGTCCACCAGCCGGCAACACCATGACAGAATAACCAACCTAAAAGAAATGGATACAGCAAGCCGCTTTCCGTTTCGCTCAGAGGAGGAAGAAGAGGAATATTCTCCGGCAGCGGAGCTCTACGCGCTGCTAAAAGCTGACTAACCGGCAAGGCTGACGCAGAGTTCATCACGTCGGATAGAGCTGTGAAAGAGAGTGCTGGTCCGCAACGCCGAAAAAGCAGATGGAGGAGAAAGCCTGAACCGGAGGGGGACAGTCCTGTAAGGCCCGTTGTCCTGATGACAGCGGGCAGGGTGGAGCTGAGCCGAATGAGTGAGGAGAAGCTTCTATGGAGGGGCAAATACCTCATCGCCATTGGCGCTCTGATCACAGTGAAGAAGCAGCTCGTCCCCGCAATGGTTGAAGCCACCTGGGATGAATGGCTCCCAAGGGGAGATCAAGTCCCTCACCGCCACCTTCCTGTTGATGCGGAATGTGTTCCCCAAGTTCCTGACGCCACAGAAAGCGTGTTCCAGTTCCCTGACATGGCAGATGAAATCATCGCTCCGCCCCCGGGCTTCGGGAACAGGGACGCCGCTCTGCCTCCTGCCCCCACAGAGGACGTCATCACTCCGCCCCCGGGCTTCGGGGACAATGATGTTGCTCTGCCTCCTGCCCCCACAGAGGACGTCATCTCTCCGCCCCCAGGCTTCGGGGACAGCGGCGCCGCTTTGCCTCCTGCCCCTGCAGAGGACATCATCGCTCCTCAGCTTTTTGACCCCAACCTGAATCACTCCAACCACTCTATCTTTCTTTCTTTAGCTTTAAAAATTCAAACACCAACACTTACTCAAACACTACAACAACTCACTATTCTATCTTGAACGGCTAAAATGAAAAAATCTGACTATCTTACCTTAACACAATAATTCCGTCAATCACTTGGCACATGGAGATCTCACACCGAATGCATCAAACAAATTTTTTTTTTTCGTTCCATCAACAACATTGCTTAGTTTTATCAACAACACCTCTTAACTGTTTTGCAAAATATACTTTCTCTAACAACAACATTTAGATGAGTGGAAACTATTTAGACTAGCTATCTCACAGTGGCTGGGCTTTATCACAACATTCTAGCCCTATGGCCTTTCTCCCTTAGAAAGGCATAGCAACCACATTTCATTATCAATTTTTAGCAGTACATTCCAGGGTGAGGTTCACATGCAGCTTCTCCAGAATTATAGTCTTGATTCAGACTCATAATACATGAAACAGATATAATTTTAAATCTGCTCAATGTGCTATAAAAAGGTATCACAAAATGTCTCATCAGTGCTCACCACAAAAATAACTCAAAAATATTTTTAAGCAAGTTGAATGCGGAGTGCAAAATTCTCACGGTTTCAAAAGAGCTGTTTGGAGTGAAGCCTCTCTGAGACATGTTTGCCACCCAGTGTTTGGTTCTACTGATGAATGTGGGTAGCTGGAGAGACATGGGCGGATGCCGTCAGGACCCTGACACCTCAGTTCACCAATTGAAGCCTGCCGCGTAAGAAAACACTGTGGGCTATTGGCACTGGCGTATGAGAGATGTTTAGAAATCTGCAATGGCACTTTTGGTTCCCTGGTGGATGAAGAAAGTTAAAGATGCATTCACCCTTCTGAAAGTAAGGCAGAAGGCCCTTGATGATTGTCTCACTTGTGCCCACCTTATAGGACATTGGAGGACAACGGACCAGGGGTTTGATGAGTTGTGCTTGGCCTTTGATAGGCTGCTGCTCTTGTCTTGCGTGTCCCTGTGTCTTTTCAATTTTCAGCTGTTATTTATAACTTTTGACCGTGTTGAGTTGTCAGATCTGTTGAAAATTACCTGACCTGTTCCAATGATTATCAGTCCTTGTTAGTGAAGGTCACTGATTGCTGAAAGAGAATTTGATTCATTTACTGTTTTCCTGTGTGTGTGTGTGAGTGTGTTTCACAGCATCATTCACACTGTAGGCCACATTGACCCATTTTGAAAAGACATTATATATGGCTTATGAAAAAGGAAAAACATTTATTAAGGTGCATGTCTTTTGATTTGTTATTTTAATATGAAATAAAAGTACATGAGAACAAATAAATTGAAATAGGAATGTTTAATGCAAGTTATTTTAATGCCAAGTGTATTGAGTTAAATATTTCTCACTTTATTTCAAGCATTGTTAGAGGCTGCACTTTCAACTGCTATTTCTATTTTTGCATCCCTAATAAATAACAACACTTTTAACACAGTGTGAATTCAGTTTGATTTGTTTTGTCCACCCAATAGGTTTTATACTTGCAAATTGGGATCCGTTTCTCTGGTCTGTTTTATTTAGAATGAGATAAAATATACTTTTTTGTGCGATAGGAAAATGTATTGGGCACCTGGACAAGATCATACAATATAAACACCTTAATAACTATATAAACATGAAAAACATATAGACATATATACGTTTGTGTGTGTGTGTATAACGTGCTTCAAATCAAAGTATCACACAAATGTTTAATCCATCACACATTGAAAAAAACCTTAATTACATAATATCCTATATTATATTATACCTTAAAACGTTAAAGCACACTGCAAACATATGGTCACATATGTAGGAGATGTGGGTAAATTATCACTATTAATTAATTTATTAGAAATTATCATTATTATCATAATAATAATAATAATAATAATAATAATAATAATAATCGGGGCATCAGTCCAATGGACAAAATAATATCAGAATGAGATGGGTACATCAACAAGATAAGAAACAGTAATAATTTGCCTGATATCTGAAGGAAATGAAATGAATTCTTTGATAGTCTGTAGAACTAAGTTGTGACAAACACACACATGAGTAAACATACACAAAATTTAATAATAAGAAGAAAAGTAAGCATTGATATGATAGAGAATATATATGGATGGAAATTATTTACAAATGTAGTTAATTCAATAGATTGGACAATTGGATAACTTGAAGAATGAAGCTGGATAGCTCAAGATAGCTTCAGATGATTCAATTCAGTATGTAAAGTGGGTAGCAGTGGTTATTCTAGCAATTATGCCTTTGAACAACAGTGGATCTACTAAATGAACTAATTATATCTAAACTACCATGCCATCATTGAAGAACGCAAGTAGAGAAGCCTCATAGTTACGTTCCTAGTTCCTTCCTAGTTAGTGTCTCTTTGGGTGGTGACTCTGTTGGTCTTGTGGTCTGATCAGTGTGTGAGTTCAATGCAGTCATCCATGACATCAGTAGAGATCGTAGAGAAAGAGAGTCCTATGAATCAATGGAGGCACAGTTCAGCAGGGATCACTGAACGTCTAGCCATGGCGTTAAGTCTGCTTTTCCAGGGATTGCGGAAGAAGTCTTAGGACTCTTTATGGACAGATTTCAGCGGGAATCGCACCAAAGGTCCAGCCGTGGCATTAGTTGAGTAAGCTTTTCCAGAGATCGTGGAAGAAGCCTTATGACTCACAATGTACTCAATTCTTCAGTGGAGATTGCACTGAAGATCCCGAAGTCCTCCTGCATCTTCATCTTGCAAAGGTGTAGATTGACTGAGATCAACACAGGATCAGCCAAAGTTAGAGTCAAAAACATGACCCCGATGTCGATGATCGGAAATCCATGTGGATGGAAAATCAATACCCAACTCACAGATGGATGTGAGCTTTCTAGATTTATACTGTTTACTGAATAGGAGTGCCAGTTTCCCTGTCTCTCCTCATTCAGTGTTGCTGATTGGTCAGTGGTTTAAAGAGATTGTCCTGGGTGAAATTCCAATTCACCCCCCTTTAGGACTGCTCCTTGAGGACATCATAAAGTATGTTAATAAGATGTCTAGATAACAAAATCGGAGTGTTGTACACTCAGGGAACTTAATCCAAAGTTCCAACCATGGTTTTACGATTCAATTAAGACCAAATATGGCATCTATGTGCTTTTATCTGTCCATTTTAGTAAAACAGAAGGATTACACATTCATTAAACATACAATCATTACACAAATCATATATTATATGACATGAGATGCAATGAATGTCGTGAAGATTCCAGGTCCAGATGTGTAAAGGAAAGTGTCTTTTGGGTGTTATTCTATTTGAAACCAATGAGTTGTTTTCCATTCTTTCTTCAAATTCCATAGTGAGCCAGCCTTATCTTAAATGCACAGAATGCCTGACCTGGCTGGATGGTAGTTTGACACTAGTGGTTTATGACTATCACCATTATCTGGCCGGCAGAGTGCAGTTTGTATACACAAGAAGTGTCTTAAGCTGGGGTTGTCTGGTATCAGGCAGACATTTTAAGTAAACTTTAAGATTTCTGGTCTGAACGTTCAGATTTCTGGGGGCCTTCTGGCGGAGTTTCCACACTGATAACCCTTACGAAAAAAAAGGATATACAACAGCACGTCCTGGAGTGTTTTATTCCGCTTATACTACAGCAATTTGTCAATGATTACACATTTTTAATTATTAAAGAATGACATGTCATACTTTTTATCCATTTATAGTTTAATGTTGTGGAATGTCCTTGAAACAAGTTAGTTCCTGTTATCATACGGTGTGTCTGAAATTGCTCCCTCATTCACGATTTACTATATGGACTGTTCTATAAAGAGCATTATATAGGGCAACAGTAACAGAGACACCGGACTGAATTCAGACAACACTTACTAGTGAGTGCTACGGAAACATATAATTGTGCAGTTACGTAAACAATCCGAACATTACAAATTACCGAGCAAACTAAAAACACAAAAATACAGAAGTATTAAAAGCGATTTTCTGTATTTAATACGCCACTAATAAGTACATGTTGGTTTTAGTGGTTGTGAAACAAAATTTTTATTTACATTTATATACGAAGTATCCATCCAAGTAGTGTGCTGTGAGGTACGGTTAAGAAAACTAAAAATAACATATTGTTTTGGACAGTGTACACAGATACTTTGTCACAAACAAGACCCACTAGAAAAGAAATCATAAATTTTCACTATTGTACCGTATGTACGAGCTATCTTGAAGCCTGATAGCTAATTGGTTTATTTTCTGTTCATACTCCACTGTAACAAATTCGGAAGCACCCCGCTCGGAGACCACAGGAGATTCAGGGTCGGTGTGGCAGCGGGGGCATGGCCAAGCGTCGGCAGCTGCCGGAGAGAGCGGGGTCATCGCGAGGTGACAGGTAATCGCGGAAGTGCTCGCACCTGTGAATGATTAACGAATCTCTATATCTGTTTCTTTCTGCCTGCAGTAGGGATCGCGCTGCCGAGAGAGGAGCTGCCCTGTCGGGAGAAAAAAGGCGCGATAAAGCAGAGCACTTCCGCATTCTTACGAGACCCGGATCCGTTGGGGATTTTTTGGGGGTTTCGCCTCTCAAACGCTGAAAAGCGTTCCCTGGAAAAGGACTTTGAATAATAAATAATTTTCTTTGAGATCTGTTTGCCTGCCGACTGCTTTCTCTCTACGCCTCCCAACACAAACCTTACAATGCAATATAAATAGTATTTCATTAATATATTGTATATATAACCTATGTAATAACTGTATAGTCAATTAGTGTTTAATATTTTTGTATTTTCTTCATAATAAAATATTGTATTATTCATTTGTATTACTTATTAGTTTTTTTTAAACATTTTTATTAATATTTATAATGTTTCCATGAGCAGCATTTTTTCCAATATAATGATTGATATTATAGTGTATAAATGATTAATATTGTTTGTATAATGTTAGGTTGTATATGTGATTAATAACATGTGTATTAACATTATTTATATAATAACTGTAGGAACAAAATGACCATATAAACAATTAAATACGCTATTTATTTATCCTCGTTTATCGGATTTTTCTTTATTTATATTTTTAAAATATGAATATTATTTTCTATAGATAAGACATAAATAAATATTCGACTGTACAGTAAAAGTTAATAGCAGTCATAATAAGAGTAATATTTTTTTCTAGAATGTTACATTGTCTAAATGATTATTAATTTTGTAAATGCAATGTTACATTAGATTAGTGTGTAATATTGCGTGTGCCAGTTAAAGAACTTTAAATGACTCACCTGGTGTCTGTAATTGTACCAGCTGTTGGATCCGGCCACGATGACAACCCAGCTCTTGCCTTCATCAGTCTGCTGTGTCGGGAAACCGAGCACACACGAGCCCATCATCATCACCGCCAAAATCCCCCACATCTTCATCATCATCATCACTATTAACCCTGAGATACAGAGACAGACACAGCGAGAGAGAGAGACACAGCGAGAAAGACACAGCGAGAGAGAGAGACACAGCGAGAGAGAGAGACACAGCGAGAGAAAATATAACTAGAGGTCATTTCCTGAAGGAAATACTGCATTTGAAGGAGGTGAAAGTGAAATATTAATTATTATTAATATTAAAAAAAAATTATATTCTTAAAAGTTTAATGTTTATGATTAATGTGTTGGAGGGATGAAAGGAAGACATTTTTGATTCTGACATCACGTCCAATGTCTAGATTTATTTTTAAGCATGCAAATTAGAGATATATGATATAATATGATACGATACTTTTTCATTAAAAGCGATATTGAAACCTTGAGCACTGGCCGATACCGATACTGAGCTAATGTTTATTTTGACTACTAAGCTTTAAAACGAGCGATATTTAATCAGAGTACTTAAATATCACAGAGCAAATTTAGACAATTTTAAATAAAAAGAACTGAAATTCCAGTAGAATACGTATTCACACCACATATAATACAATCAATATGTAAAAAAAACAAAACACAACATTAACAGTACAAAATGAATAAAATGTCCCTGTATGAGGCTGGATTTGTTCTTTCCCCCCACCCTGATATCAGATCCAGTATTTTCTGCTGATATCAGCCCGATAGCGATACTGGATATCGGATCGGTGCCGTCTCTAACGCAAATGTATGCATATTTAATGAGATGAGGTCTGATTTGCATCGGAAACTTACTGAAGATGAACAAATGAATAAAAACATCTAATTTGGGGGGGAAAATATGAGAATATAAGAATATCAGTTATTAGAGATTCATTCAGATTTATTAAAAAATATAACCCTGCTCGCCTGTAGTGGCCTGTTAATAGTGTTTATACAAAGTAAAATCTCTGAAGAAGTGAGATAAAAACATTCCGTGATACAGGTTTGTGTATTTTCCGGACTATTTCGCTGGAACAGATTGTTATTATGCTTTCATCTCACACTTACTTATAAAGAACCTCAGAAATGAGAGGCGTGTTTAAGAATAAAACCTAGAAACTCACGCGCATGAGCCTTTTTTTATTCAGAATTTACAGATAAGGTTTTTTTGTAGGTGTTTTACTAAATCGCGTCCAAAAAATAAGACAAACGACTGCTTTTTACAGAAAATGCATTGATCAATGAGTAAAAATGGATTTCCGTTATTGTGATTAAACAGTGGCGTCGCTCAGCGCTGTAGATGTACTGATGATATTAATCTCTCCGAAAAGCGTATTGTCTTTTTAATTCATCACGATATCGATATTATATGATTATATCGTCCAGCCCTAATCACGCTCCTGCAGTCCTGTTTACTTTACCGTATTGTGCTGCACGGTTTCTGCACTTTTTCCACTGTACACCGTCAGCTACAGAATTATTGGCACCCTTCTAAAGAATGGCTCAGTGGTTAGGGCACTGGGCTACTGATCAGAAGATCGTGGGTTCAAGCCTCAGCTCCACCAAGCTGCCACTG
>JAOUQW010022231.1:0-11792 GCA_028565825.1 Olivaichthys viedmensis
GCTTTTTATTTATTTTTTATTTTTTATTTTTTTATTTCCATTCTATGGTTATTGTTATGCGCCAACATACCAAAGCAAATTCCTTGTATGTGAAAACCTACTTGGCAATAAACCTGATTCTGTTTCTAGATTCTAGTTGTTACTGAATAACTGAATAATAGGCTGAAAGTTTAAGAAGTTAAAAGACTTACAAGCCTCTTATTTTCTCACTATCCCACATTTACTGCATAATATCAAAAACATCTATCTTCTAATGACTACAACTTATTGTGTTGGTCAATAGGCTTCACAATCTGATGCCAATGACTTTGTATGACAATATGTATGTGTCAGATATTTAAAGAGTAATGGGAAGGAGAGAGGCTTTAGAAACACATTCACACATTGATTTATGCTTCCCCAGGGCCGGTTCAACAACAACTTTAATGGCAGCTCATAAAAACCGCTGCACCGTACAAGATTTGGCGAATTCAGACTGTGTATGTGTGTTTGAAAATGTGTATGACACTTCATCCCCGGAGGGATCCCATCTGGGCCAGTGCGCTATGTGGCCTGGCAGGCATGGATTAAGAAGGGAAGTTTGGATTGATGTGCTCTCATGGAGAGCCAGACTTACATTCCTCATTAACACACGTGGGTGGAATGCAAAGTAAAGGACTGAGCTGAGATACAGTTTAATATGCATCTAATGGCACTGTTCAACTTAAACACGCACACACACACAGACACTCCAACAGCCACCACAAGGGGCATATGTACACTGCAGTTACTACCTGAATTCTTCTTCATATATAATACTATGCAAAAGCCTTAGGCCACCCGGCAGAATTGTGTTAATTAAGCAACTTTATCTTAATGGCAACTGTTTATTTGTTTAAAATAGTACCATACTGCATATCATCAGCAGGCAGTTGGTATTTAAATTTGACTACATTCCTTCAGTGTGTTTCAATGGGAAAGTTTCACACTTTAATAGTTTAATAGAAATAGTTTAAAATTATAAAGTCTATAGACCCCAACAGACCATAGTGCAGCTCTCACTGAAATTCTCTACACAACCACGTGGGAATAGAGTGAACCATAAACACTTCATACTGCACTCAGTACAGAAAAGAGGGGAAGAAGAAAAAGAAACTAAACTGCACTTCATACTTGACAACTCCACCACAAAACTCTACAGACTACAGTGATGCATGCAGTTTGCACAATGCTAAACTGGTGGCTATAAGCTTCCATCACTTATTTGCTACACTAGCCTCTGTCACGTGCACGCCGGCTTGCACTGCGGTGCGCGTGACCAAGCGTGGCGATTGCTACGGTGACGAGCGCCATACACTCTTTGTTGATTGTTTTGTGTTTCCCTGTCTTGTGATGTGATTGTCCCCACCTGCGTGTCGTTTGTCTGTCATTAGCAGTGTTTAAGAAGCCCTCCTGTTTCCATCCAGTTTGTGCCTGATTGTTTGATGTTACGTGCAGTGTTTATGTACGTGCCGTTGTTTTCTGTTCAAAAAAATAAAATAAAATTGTCCTCCGTCCCGTCGCTGAACCATGACAGCCTCGTAGCTTCAGTGCAAAACTCAGACGCCAAACATGTCTTGGCTGATCGACTACATTCAGAGTGAATAGAACAAATGTGATTTATCGCTAAATTATCTTTCCTGTGTTGTCATTTTTACATAATTATTATACAGAAGTTTAATTTATCCCCTGATCAGCAGGACCTGAGATACAGATAAGGTACTCATTAAACATACACTATAATGATCCATGAAGCAGCCAGTGCAGGAGTCTGTATCACATCTATGCCTTTAAAAACGGAAATTAAATTTGTATGCACAGTTTGTTTGTGTCTCTGAGCCAGTTTGTCTCACTTGTCCTGCCCATCCAGTCTGACCTGTTCGACACGTTTCACTCTGCAGGAAGGCCAGAGACAGAAACAGCACTGACTCAGTCTGTGGGGCTAAAGGCAGCTTCTCAAACTCTCCTGACCTTTAACCCTCAGAGGGAAAGGTGTTTTCTGAGCAGCACAAACATAAAAGCAAATACAGACAAATCAGAAACTCGAGCTGAAACCAGGAGAAAAGCAGGCATCCACACTTTGATGTGTTTGCTGTAGTGAAGGTGTTTAACAACTGTGTATTTGTGTAGAAGAACATTTGTGTGTGTGTTTTGAAGAGTGCTATGGACAAGAATGATGATGAGGCAAAAACACAATACAAAACAATACAATAATTTAGAAACTGGGCCAATTGTTTTTACTTGTCTGTATCAAGAGCATCACATGGATAAGAATATCATGGACGCCACCCTGAGAAACTAACACTGTAAATAGGGCTAAACTGATATATTTTTTAATAATTTTTTTCTGAGCTTATATAAAAGACTTTTAACGGACTTTTGCGCTAGCTGCCTCGATAATTAATGCAGAAGGAAGCCAGAGATTAATAGTACAAAAAGCTACTCAATTTTCAAAATTGTCTTTTTTTTCCCTCTGCATATTTACCACACTGCACTTTGCTACGATTGGATGGAAGTTCTTACTCACAAGTGCTATACCACTTAAGACTCTACATTTCTGGGGATGGTTCCTTATGACGTCTTTGCATAATGCATGCTGGACATTGTAGAACACTGAGAGAACACTAATGGATGTAAACACGGCAACAAAATCATGAATACTACCCATAAATAACATGTTTAACGCTAGTTTTTTGCTGGAATTTCCCTTGTGATGAATTTAAGGATATTAGCTCTGATCAGGCTTAAAATTAGCTTTTTTTCATAATTATCCCAGATTGTAATTATTCGGAAACAACAACCAAATACAACTCTGTTAGGACGAGTTATAAAAGAATAAGTCACACCATGACAAGACAAAGTTTTAGGCAGCTGTCAATCATGACGTGCATGTAGGCTAGCTAGCCAGTAAGCTAACATTAATGCTAACATAATAGCAAGCTAATGTTTAGCTGAATAGTATAGCCTGACAGAATTAGATTTCTACCTCGGCAACTCACATTGTTGGAGGTGGTGATGGAACTTGGTTCAATTTTAAAATGAACACTGTATCACAAAACAACTTTTTTTGACTTGCTAAGCTATAAGTTTGCATTACTTGTTAGCTACGTTAGCCTCGTAGCTATAGTACAAAACTTCAGACACTAAACATGTCTTGGCTGATCGGCTACATTTGGGGTAAATTGTGGGCATTTTATTTTTTGCTGAACTTTCACTTTAAGAGGAAATAAATAAATTTAAAAAGTACAAATCCATATACACATACACTTCAATAATCGTGAGCACCCAATCTTTAAACGTATAAAATTTGACATATCCTAATAAAGGAATGTTAATAAAGTATTTTGTGCTCCCTCTTGTAGGATTAGTGTTTAAAGCACCTCTGTGTTTTGACACGAGCTGAATAAGCTAATAGATGGCTAAAGTATTTACACAGAAATGTGTGTGAAGGCAACCCAGCCCTGGTCATTAACACAATAATAACTAAAGCCTGATTAACTCCTCAGTGTCCTTATAAGCTCCCTACAAAGGCAACTAATTTTAAAGTATTATAAACTCTACACACATGATGGAGAACCACTTTACTTTACAGTTCCCTAAACTAACATCATGTAGTGTATTCTTTTACAGTAACTAACCAAAACATTCAGCATTAATACACCATCAGTGACATTAACAAAGTCATTAACACGTATCAATTAATGTTTAAAAAAAATGATGAAACAATTAAGCAAAATTATAAACACCTGCATTAACTTATTATAAGTATTAATAAGTCCACAATAACTATTAATATAAACTAAAACCTTAATGAACACGTCTGTGGTGGTTAATTGGCTGAATGGTAGGTGCCAATATTTACGCCCACTGACCCGAGTTCAGCTGAATATCTGCATTTAGTAAGATGCTGTTATTTAATTTATGTAAATATAAATGATGTTTTTTTTTATTTGTGGAATAAACTTTATTAATGCAGGTGTTTATTTAGTTTAACATTTAAACAAACATCAAAGAGTTCAGGTGTTCCTTTGTGACATCACTGATGATGTTTGAGCGTTTGTTATTGTTTATTAATGCAGTAAATAATGTTAGTGAAGGGAACCTTAGTCTGAAGGGTTCTCCTACAGTGTGTTCAGTTTATCATGTAACAGTGTATTATTAAATACACACATCACAGATGACACACACACTTTCATACCTGCTTAGTTTATCGGCCTTTCTGTGAATCTTCTCTCCTCTCAGCGTATGTCTGAGTTCCTTCTGTAAAGCCAGTCTTGTGTGTGTGTGTGTGAAGTGAAGACCTTTAATTTATTTGAAATTTACCCTCTGATCCAGAGAGGTTATTAAAGGTCGTGTAAGTCTCTATAAATAAAGTCACTAAATAAAAGTTCAATAGTTTTATTTGCAGATTCAGTATAATTACCCCAACATGAAGAGAAAAATCACATCAACACCTCATAAATAAAATAAAATCATTCAAATCCAGCATGAGTGCAAACGAACGCACACGCACAGTTCATCAGTGTTACAACATCAGTGTTTATTTCATCTGTCCTTTAACCGTCCAGTTCATCTGAGCTACACACACGCACACTCTCACGCACACTCTCACGCACACACACACACTCTCTCTCTCTCTCTCTCTCACACACACAATTTCACACTGTACACTTCTCTTTTCTTTTCCTCAACTTCCTGTTTTCTCAACTGAAAATGTCTCTTGAGGGCCGTTTAATAAATAAATTTCTTCATCACTTCTGCTCTTTTAACAAAAATATTTCTGCTGCACTGTAAAGATAAAAACTAAAAGAGGTTCCTGCCTTTCGATTCTTCCCCAACTCAAAAAACTGCCAATTTTTCCTGTTTATTTTATTTTTATCCATTTATTTTTCTTTCCTTTCTTTTCATTCAGCTCAGGTTCCTGTCTGTGTGGGGTTCCACATGTTCTCCCCTCATGTCTGTGTGGGTTCCTTCAGGTTCTCCAGTTTCCTCCCACTGTCCTAAAACATGCTGGTAGGTGGATTGACTGCTCTAAATTACCCCCTACAGTGTGTGTGTTTGTTTTGTATTTACTTTAATGTTTTGGTTGTTCCTTGGTTATTCCCTCACTCCTCTTCTCGTTCTCTCACTCCTCTTCCCCTCGTTGCCTCACTTCTCTTCCCCTTATTGCCTCACTCCTATATCCCTCATTGCCTCACTCCTCTTCCCCTTATTCCCTCACTTCTATTCCCCTCATTGCCTCACTCCTCTTCCCCTCTTTCTCTCCTCTTCCCCTCGTTCCCTCACTTCTTTCCCTCATTCGCTCACTCCTCTTCCCCTCATTCCCTCACTCCTCTATCCCTTGTTCCCTCACTCAGGCATGTGTGAGAGTGCGCTCGGTAGCACTAGTGGTACTTCTTTATCCGACGTGCCGAACAGAGGGAACATCCTCTCGCTGAAGGCTCCCTCCGTAGTGAACGAGTAAACCTCGGAGCCTGTCTTGGCATTGTAGAAGGTCACATGACCCTCATCACAGTCCATGTACACGCCCAGGTAACGCAGGCGGCCCGTCACCTTCACCTTGATCAGGGGCGGAGTCGTGAGCGCTCGCAGCTGATTGGTACTCCACCACAGCACGTAGTAACCGTTGCCGGGGCTCATATCGAACAGGCCCTTCCTCTGGGCGGAGTCTTTGACCACACCCACTTTCCAGTCCTTATTATTGCCAATACTCACCTGCACAAGAGACAAACACTGAATCTAGTGCACCTCAGTGGAAATCAAGTGTGAAAGTGAAGTGTGTGTGTGTGTGAGTGAGTGAGTGTGTGTGGCTCCTGACCTCCCAGTAATGGCGTCCCGATTCGTAGCCCTCTTTAGCCGTGACGCAGCTCCACACGTCAAAGCGCTGAGTGGTGTTCCTGTAAAACTGTAACTTTTCACCGCGCTTCAGCTGCTTCCTGTCGTCTGAGAGGATGAGGAAAGGATACGCTGTCACCGGGTTCAGAGACACGTCCTCTGTGGAGGAAACACAATGGTTTAGATCATTTTACTCCATGCCTTCTCACTGAGCTGTTTTTGGGGCTTTATGATCCCCAAAGCACGGTGTCCTATTGTGAGATAAAACATTCTCTAGACTTGTGTTATAATGTTGAAGACGTTTCTACGCTCACCTGAGGAGCTGGAGAGTGTGTTAGTGTGTCACAGTGCCTATAAAAGAGTGTTATTGTGTGTTAGGTATGTCTGTTAACGTCTTCAGTCCTCCAGGTCAGTCTGAAATGTCGGGTAGTGTCAGATTAAAGCGACTAGACCTGGTGTAACTATATTTAAGACATTTCTAATTACGATGAGATAATGATGAAAGGAGAAACATCTGCTAAGTCCTGTTAGACTCGTATTACTAGACATTTCACTGAGTGCAAACTTTCCAAAATCCCTTTAAAATCCACTGTAACACACACTGAAGCTCCTCAGGTAAGTGGAGAAACATCCTCAAGATAAGTTTCAAAATGACCTAAAAACCTGAGACATCACTAAACCACAGAAACACACTGTTTCTGTGTCTAAACTATTGAACAAAATTATAAAAGTGCAGTTTCAGGTTTGAACACTGGGTGTCACTGTGATGTAAAAGTGGATCTCCTCCTCCTCTCTGCACAGTATTAACGAGGTTAATGAGGTTAACGAGGTTGAGGTTAATGAGGTTAAGGAGGTTAAGGAGGTTAAGGAGGTTAATTAGGTTATTGAGGTCAATAAGGTTAATGGTGTTAATGAGGTTATTAAGGTTATTAAGGTTCATGAGGTTCATGAGGTTAACAAGGTTAATCCTACAGGTCTAATCCTACTGAGTGAGTGAAATCTGAAAAAATATCACTGTTTAAGCGTGCAGCAGGACGTGATTAACACTCACCTGTTCGTCTCTTAACTTCCATTAAAAGGTTTTTATTGTGACACACGGCCTGTTATTGTTATTAGTACAGATAACCTGTGACTATTTATATTCTCCATTTGGCCCCAAAAAGAAAACTTTAAACTGATTTGAAGCCCCTCAGATGAGAAATGGACCCTAAATGATAACAGTAAAGTCCAGTCACCTTAATTTAATAAATAAATGCACATTTCATACTAAAACTGAAAACCCACTGAGAGAAACAAACTGATGAATCCAGTAAAACTGCAGGTTTTCTCTTGTCATGTTTGGACAGGTGTGATGATCTTCAGACCCCGTTTACACCTGGTTATTTTATGCATCCTATTGAGTATCAGGATTATATCTACATAATCTAGATTATTTACATAAACCTGCAGCTGTGAAGGCACCCACATAGCTCGATGTAAATATAAATGCAAATCCAGTCGGATTAAAAGACAGAAAACCTGAGACACATTCGACTGCAGTGTAAATGCATGTGGTTAAATTCTGATCAGGAACCAGATACAAGATTCTAGTTTCTTACAGTGTAGAACCCAAATTACTGCTCACAGGGAATATAATGTATGATATTTAAGAGTTTTTTGCACATTGCTTATTGTTTTGAAACATTTAAAACACAAAGGAAAAAGAGTGGATTACTCACCTAGATAACCTTTGACCTTTTTGTGACCTGAGGAGAGAGAGTTTTTATTATTATTATTTTTGGTATGAAGCAGTTCTAAAATTCAGCTCTTCATTAAAAAAGACTTTGTTAAAAAGAAATGAACACTCACTAGATCCTGATTTGAATTTCCGCAGATCTGTAGGACAGAAGAAAGAAATATATATATATAAACCTGTTGTTGAGAAGTTTGCCATCCTTTCATGGATCACTGTGCTCTGGTGTGTTTTATTTCTCTGTGTTAGTGTCAGATTTCTGAACATCACTGTGTTTCAGTATTGTTCTGAATGCACCCTCGACGACTTCCCCTCCACACTCCGGAGTGCACAAGTATGAAGGGAGGAGTCAGTGTTTGAATTATCGCACATATCCCTACATGTCTCACGAGGCGGTGCTGTGGGGCCAAAAGTTAACGTGACCTTACACCTTTTCTTCTTCTTCTTCTTAATAATATAAAACCACGTGGTCTAAGCAACTCATTCAGCCACACTAGATCTCCCTCTTTGAATGTGGGCGGGGCCTTCGCGTGACTAAACGTGGACACGCCTCCTGACAGCTGATGTCACATATATGAAAACATAAACTCACTTTAGTTGTGTATTTTGTGTATTTAGTGATGTGAATTTACCTTTCAGTGAAAAGTCCCTCTTCTTATTGGATCTGATGCTCATCATGCTCTCTGACTCGGGCAGCGCCGAAACTGTGGCAGAACAAATCTCACATTTATAATCTCACACAGTCAAATCCATGGTTATTGAACAATGCATGTTTTTACACCAGCAGAAGCTACAGTCAATCTTATATTTACAATTTTTATTAGATCTGGAACTCATTAAGCCTCGATATTCATCATTACTTGGCTAATGTTCTGTTAAAACTGTGTTTGTACAATAAAAACAGTTTTATCTTTTGAGACACAACCCATTTTAGTTACATGAGTAATGGAACTTTAATATATTTAGAACCACAATAATGACTAACATTATATTTATAACATATTCATATATAAAGCATCTTTCCCCAGAATCCTTTACCTGTATTGTGTAGCATATATGTCCATATTAATAGACATGAGCGGTTTCTCTGGTTAGCTAACATTATAGCTATTAATAATATGCTAACAATGCTAACAATATTAATAGCAATTGTTAGCATTTCTAGCTAGCTAGAATTAACATTATTAGCAAGCTCGCTGGACAAAGACAACCTAAGATGAGAAAAAAAAACACATATATGCAATAAATTATGACTTCTGTGTCTTGTGTCAGACTTTAGCTGAATGTGCTCATTTATGTAGAGTGCTAACTTATATGCTAACAGCTAATTAGCCGATTAGCAAACAGGCTATTCATGCCATCACTTATGATTATATTTTATTTATGACCCAGAGGATCATTTAATTAGAGTTTGTAGTATGTAGGTCCACATTCATAAAGACACAAAACTCCACTGTTGTAGTTTTTCTCTGGGTAGCCAGCATTAGTGTTGTTACCTGGTTAGCAATTGATAGCTATAGCTACAAATAATCTACACTTTTGCTATATAAATTAATGAAGAAGACAACATGGAATATATATATATATACACATACACACACACACACACACACACACACACACATACTGGCTGGTAGTAAATGAAAGGCTACAAAACTAATAGATAGGATTTTTAGGTTAGTGTTAGATTAGAGTTTTTAGGAAAACGAGGAGCTTTATGCTAACTCCCAAATCCTAGAACACACAAAATACATTACATTAAGATTTTTAGGAAGGAAAAATAAAGTTAACCACGTTATCTGTGTTTAGTGTTTAGTGTCATTGCGTCTTCTGTCTGGCTTTAGCTGAATGTGCTCACATGTATATAGAGCGCTAATCTAATAGCTAATTAAATGATTAACCTAGCAGGCAATTCATACAATTACTTTATTTACAATTACTTAATTTATAAAGACAAAAAGTTTCACTATTGTATATCAATTATAGTTTCTCTGGTTAGCCAGCATTAGCGGTATTCACTGCAATTGTTAGCATTAGCCAGCTAAATCAACATATATATATATATATAGGCTATAAGGAAAAGGCTATAAAGCTTATAGATAATAACTTATGTTAAGATTTGAAAGTAAGTGTTTAGATGAGGGTTAGCTTTACAAAAATGGTCGTAGGGTACAAGAGAGCTTTGCTACCTCCCAAATGCTAGAACACACAGAAACGGTTCCAATTCTTAATTGGTAAATAAATCAAGCATAAAAGTTAGCAATGTTACATATGCATTAGCATTATTAACTGCAATTGTTAGCATTGCTAGTCATCTAGAATTAAATTTACATTTTTTGCAAGATTGCTGTAGAAAGACAACCTTTAAAAAAAAAAAAAAGGTAAGGATGAGCATTAGAGTTTAACTGGCTAGCATTTCTTCCCTTGCTAGTTAGATTAGAATGAGTTATTTTATGTTTTCCAAAGACAGTTACTGTTAGAATTAATGAACTCTTATAAACACACTAGTGTTTGGGACACGACCTTTATTAACCTCTGTGTGCAGTCGATGTGGTAAAATGACTAAGCCAATTGGATTAGCTTAGATTGTTCAGTCACTCTCAATTTATTTATTTTACGAGCGTGGGCGTGTGGAGATAAACGAGTTCCGGGACGTTCCATCATCGTGCTGAGTCACTGTGTCTCACACAAAGAGAACAATCTCAGACATGTTCACTGGATCACTCTGATTTTCCCTCCTACACACACGAGCTGGGGTTCATTAATACCCGTGCATAACAGTGAATGTGCATTTTCAATGGTATAATATATTAAATCTGGTTTAATTCCGCTCTTTGCAGTGGCGGTTCTAAGGAAAGTCCAGGATCCTAGCTAGCTAATTAGTGATCTCTTCCCATACTACTCAACACGTCACTTTATATTCTACTATTTTCCTTGCTTAGTGAAGTGTGCACTAAATGGTCCCCTCTAACAAAGCATCTGGTTCCAATATGGCCAGACCTTCATCACAGCCACACTGAGCCTTTCGACCTGCTTCAAATACTACAGGGTCAAAAAATAATAATGTCATCGTCTCTACTGTATGATTTTAGGGCTAAAATAGCTTTTCTATAATCTCACCTGCTTACTCATCAGCTAATCAGCTCCCTTACACACTGAGAAAAACATGCCAACATCAGGACGTCTTGCTTAGAACAGAGTCAGTGTGTCCTAGTGTTTGGGACGGACCCTTAAATATGGCCGACGTTTTGGTAAGTACACTAACGAGAGATGAGCTCTAGCGTTAGGGACACGTACTAAATCCCACTATAGTGTAAACCTGTGCCTGCTCCCTATACCCTACAAACCTGTAAGTGCAGTACGGATACTGAGGATGAAGAGTTTAGGGGCGTGTACTTTGATGGACACTTCTGATTGGTCCTCATATAGAGCTTGTTTTACCTCTGTAGGTTTATTCGAGAAAATGTAGAATAATATAATTTATAAATGATCAGTTAATAGCGTGCCGATATTAGTCATGGTGTAAGATGATCTTAAAAATACACACATCTCTCTGACGTTATACACACTTGTGGAGTTTATTATTATTTCTCTAGACTCATTTATAGCCTGTTGTTCATTAGGGTTATAAAATATTCCTAAAATGTATTTAAGTTGTTTAAAAGGAGAAGAAATGTGGATTGATCTACGAGCTCTGGAAATAAATGCCGTGGGGGGGGGCTGCTCTATATTTCTATATTTTTCAGTATGTTAAATTTCACACAGACTGCAGAACCGTTAATGTTCATCACTCATCACTGGCCTCCACAGTCCGTCTAAAAGTTATTATAACCGAAAAGACGAATATTGAAAATGAAACTTACGTCACCGTGGTGATAAAAGCGCTCAATGTTATTTTGGTTCGGACCCTTGTTAAAACTGTGTTCCCACCCGTAACTAACAGAACCCTGGTTCACCTGGACGAGGACAGAGACCCCTGATTTTTGGTGGATCATGGTTCTGTTGTTTGGTGCGCACCTGTGAACCCTGCTGAAAAAAACAGCTTGGTCTGACCAGCCACCAGCTGCTAAAACACAGGCCGAGCTGGTCAAACTGGTAGATGGAAACAGTTTATGAATTACTAATGTAATATTGTAGACACATTATTTCAAGAAAATAACACAACAGTAAGGCAATTAGAAAATCTCAAACATTTACTGATCAATTT
>JAOUQW010022267.1:0-11787 GCA_028565825.1 Olivaichthys viedmensis
CAAAAGTCCAGGCACCTACATTCCTCAGGCCAGACCCCAAAGAGTTAATGACAGAAAATCCATAACTGAATTGAAGAAATGCTAAATATGTTTAACTCATTCCATGTTTACTTTATCATAATTAATAGTAATTAATAGGTTACATACATAAATTAGTCATTTTCGGATAGTTTCACTGTGAGCACATAATGAAGAAGAAACCATAGGTGGCAGTGTGGCTTGGTTAAAGAACAGATTCATCTTCTTTTTTTTCTCTGATGGTCATTAAACTGTAACCATAACCAAGGCTTCATCAATGTAAAAATAGTGTCATGTGTAAATATATAAATAGATCTGTGCAATAAGTAATTAGTCATCCACAGTGTTTATGTAATGCATTCACCTCTGTTACAACTTCTTGATCGATTATTTATATTTCCGTTATTTATACATTGGTTATTGAGACTTGATCAATTTAATATGTTCTATATTTCATTTGTTAGGTTTGACTATAAAATTTTGTTGGCGTAAAATAGTTCATGTACTTGCACATCATTTTAAAAAGCCAAAAGTATTAGTATTCTGCTTCAACCTTATAGCACAGCTGTATATTGAACATTCTCTACATGGTCACCTTGTGGGAACCAAAATAATAAAGAAAGAATGAAGAATACTCACATACAAAAAATGTGTAAATAAGATAATTAGATAATGAGCAATATTATCAACTATATTCAAGTAGTTTAAAATGCAATGTTTCTAAAATAAGGTACTTACTGAATAGACTGAATAAAGACAAAGAAACATACTTGTGGAAATCTGAGGCTCTCTCAAGCATTAACTTTTTTTTTTTTTTTTGGTGAATAAAATCTGTTTAATCAAAGCTTCCCATTATGTGCCAGTGTGCAAAAGTGAAATGATTAAGTGTTAAACACTAATATGATGAATCAAGTAACACTTTCCTTTGTAGCATAAAAATCCAAAACATTTTACGTGCATGCTAAATGAATGGGAGGAGTCTCTGTCCAGTAATGAGCTTCTTTTTATTTATTTTTGTTTGAGAATTAGCTTAGGTGAGCGGCACGTGACCTCATCTCTGTTTCAGTATAACGTTCTGGCAACAAAACAAAAATGCAGGTTAAAACACTAATTGGGTACATTTCTAAACTAAGAAAGATTGCAATGATGTTGCGCTCAGCACAAAATAAAATTAATCACCGTCATCTGCCTCAGTGTTGCTTTTGTCAACCCCAATTCCATTATCATCTTCCTCATCATTTCCATGCTCATCACCATCATCAAGCCTGAACATAATAAGAAGTGGGATGTGGAGACCAGGAAAGGGGCTCAGGGGGGTAAAAAGAGGGAGGAAAGAGGTGGAGATAGTGTGGTAGTGTTCTTTACATTTGTGAATGCTTGGAGTGCAATGGAGTTTGTGAACAAGAAGGAATTTGAGACAGGGTCTTATCCGGATAAGCACAAAAGAAGAGGAGAGGAGGATGAGAGAGATTTATATTAGTAACACGGTTGGAGGTTTTTCTCCAGCGTTTTCTCTGGCAATCCCCCTTTTTGTTGTCCTCCATGCAGGTGGGAGGATAAAGAGGAACAAACCTTTTATAATAACCTGCAAACCACAGAAAAGCATGTACCTGGTTTTTCATGGGAAGTGGGAAGCTCTTTATGGCCTCAATCTTCTGTTCCTGGGGCCGAAGCAAGCTACGCTGGATCCGGTATTTCAGGTAAGTTACTTCTGCCAACCCTAAGTGGCACTTCATGGAGTTGGTGGTTATTCCAGCTCTATTCCAGCATGTTCCAGAGAATGGGATTACATATGCTGTAGCATAACAATGATGGGGGCCACACCACAATGACTATCAATCACTGGAGGATCACGGGGGGCATTCATGGGTGGAGAGGTCTGGGCCAAAATCCACCAACTTGCAAGCCACCTGACCTATCCGTGTGATCTAGAGCAAACAGGACAGGAACTGGTTCAATCCATCTTTTTAGCGCATTTGGATGGTAATCTTGCTGACTCCTTCACCGTCCCGGCAGCCTGAGCTTGTAGTTTCATATCCAACTCGTTCCATTAGAGTGTACGTGCAGGTGACAAGAAACCTGCAGCTAGCGTTTGGGATCAACACCAGTACCCTGTAAGCTCACTCCTGCGGAGCGCTGGGCCTTCCGCAGATGTTCCGGAATGATGGGTCTGACCCAAGCCTCGTCCAACAGCCAGCGGGGTCTCCTGCCAAACAACATTTCAAAGAGTGAGAATCCCAAAGAGGCTCACGCACTGAAAACAACATATAGGGCCGTAGGAAGGCCTTATCACATGTACCCTTGTTTACCACTCGTCGCAGCATGTGCTTAAGCGTTTGATTAAAATACTCAACAAACTTATTTGTCTGCAGGTGGATTTGGCTTAAATGTAGAAGCCTACACATGTCCTTCATCCGTCAGGACACGCGGGGAGTACCTTCATTTGACAGTATTTCCATAGAAATCCTGTGGCTTTCCATGAAGTAAAGGTCTCTGAGTATCGATTGGCATAATCTACCACCACTAGGATGCATTTAGGCCCTCGAGCTGAACATGACAGCAGCCCGACCAGTCCATCCTGATTCAAGGGCACCTCAATAATGGGGAAGGGCACAAGGGGAGCCGGTGGTGGTTTTTGCGGTGAGATCCGTTGACATGTAGCACATCATAAATAGAAGTTCTTAATGTCAGCTTCAAAGGAGGTAGTGTGAGTGTGTGAGAGGTATTATCATATCTATCTTGGAGTGCAGTACTACTAGCATGTCGGTCGGCTCCCCTGGCGCTGCATCTGGATGCCACCGAGAAGAGGAAAAAGTCGGAGGACAGAGGTCACTCTGATTAAGGGTTCTACTTCTATTACCATGACCTGGCTTTTAGACACAAACATTCGCTGGCATTTATGGAGAAGAGACCATAATACGAGTGCTGTGCCTCTCCTGTGAGATAAGGGGCGAGAATGTGTGTCATCATCCTGTTCCCAGCCCTTACTCTCTGCAATGTGTTCAGGAAAGCCTCTACATCATCATTGGCCGTGAGCTTTGTCAGCAGGCTACACGACGCTGGAGTTCTTACGCCTTTTCTTGCCAGGTACAAATTATTAACTTATGATTCCTGAACCGTTTCACGAATAGCAAACAAAACAAATGGCATTCCCTCATCATATTCTTTCTCATTGTCTAGGCAATAGGTGCGCAACATTGACTAAGCTCTGGTGAAGATTTCATGAGACTCTGGATGATAGATACTGGATAAATTATGGAGTTGATCTAAAACTTAAGTAAATATCAAAATAGCAATGACATAACATCTGGACATCTTACAAACATACTTTATGTTGTCTCCAAGGAATAGTCCCTGGAAGGTGTGAACTGGAATTGCACCAGAAAATCCATCTGGACAACTTACCAATCAGCAGCCTCTGAACAAAGAAGATGGAGGCAAACTGACACTCTTCATCAATCAATAGTATAAATCTGAGAAGGTCACCTTCAGCACTATCTCCACTGGAACCTGGAACATCTCTGGACAAGTAGACTCAACTGACACAATGGTTACAGAGACACAGAAAATGCCACAGTGATGATTTGTGATCTGTGAAATTCAACTGTGATTCAAATGTCAAATCTTTCAGTAAAATGTAACAGTAAAAATAACATTATATAATATATATATGATAACGGTATATTATTATACGCGATAATTCCATTCAGGACCACACACATGCAAGAGATATGGTAACACAAATTTATAAAAAATAGACACACAAAACCCCTTTCCCTTGAAGTTTGAAGTTCTTTCTGATGGCAGGTGTGTGTGCAAGTATAACATGGAATTAATGCAAAAATAATTCTAATTACCTTTATGTTTAATATTTACAAAAAAATAAAAATAAATTATTTCTACTTGTTATTTTCAGGTTAAACGGTTCTTTATGTTCATTCAACAAATTTAGGCAAACAATAATGTCATTTAATCATAAAATCATTTTTATTCTTGTTCCAATTATAGTTAAAATCATTACTTATGACACTTTACTTATGGGTGGTGTTCACCCTTATGACAACTGACAAACATCTATGATACCTTATTTCAACAGGCGGCAGCTTTCATAAAGACAAATTTTATCAATTTTGATGTCAAGTTGATATAACATTGAAGTTAAGTAAGAGATTTTTGTTGACAAACATTTGCCTGATGGCAACAGCATTTACAGTAAATAGAGGCTGTGAAAAGGTTTTCATTCACATTTACCTTATGAACAGAAGATACACTCTTTTATTTTGAGTTCGTATTGTATTTTGAACAGCTTTTTCAACGCGTCTCACCGTCTTTAATCGCCGTTATAGCAGACACGCAATTATGCGCATTAAGTTTCAGTTTCAGTTTCACTCCTCTGGGAGCACCTTGGAGATCTGAACTCGTCACGGCTATCAAGAATAATTAGTGCATGCAAAACCCTAATTTACATATCGTTTGCACGTGACGTCATTCACCCAATTATTCTTTGTAAATCACACGCAAATTAGTGCTCGTTATTTGGGATCTTAGGGCCTCAGTGCATTAAAACAGGAGTACATGTAAGGTCATTTAAGTGCATTAGTAACATAATGGGGAAGGACACACAGAGATGCACTGTCCTCTTTATTTATTGATGCTGGAGTTTCTTTTCCCAGGCTCTAATGCAGACTGACTGATGAGGTAGCAATAAAAGAGAGAGACAGAGAGAGCATGGGTAGAATAAAAGGTTAAGGATAAAAGTAGGAGATTTAAGAGGGACATGTGCAAAGCTGTATAACAGAGATGCAGACGGTTGACCTGATTTCGTCCGTCATGGCTGATGTACCCTAAGGAAAGGTGTGAATGGAAGGTAGTGTAGTGCGAAGGAAAGATGAAGGCAATAGTACCACTGCAAAAGTGCACTGTGCTGCCTGCAATGTCCTGAAAAGCCTCACAACGTTGTCAAACAAAAAGGCCACTGGTACTGTTTACTTACCAGAAAACAAAAATGTGACATTAAAATATTTGTTTTTCATTGTGCGTTTGATAAGAAGACTATATCCAATAAACAGTGCTGTTTACAAGTCACTGCAAATAATAATAATAATAATAATACTAATAATAATAAGAAGAAGAGCCAAAAGAAATGTAATTAATATAGCAGCGTTCTTAAATCAAGCGTAACTTTATATAAGATACAGACAGCCAGACGTCAACAGACGCATGAAAGGGGAAAAATAACTAACAAGAGGAAGAAGTCAAAAGTGTGGTGTAAGTGAAATTTTGAGAGAACTTAAAAAGGGGAAATAGGAGAGAGTGAGGTAGGCTGTTCGTAAGTTTAGGTGCTAAGATATCAAATGACCTGCCTCCACAGTGGACAGTTTAAACTTGGGGGCAGTTAGAAGCCCAATAACAGAGGACCTACATGTATGTAATGGGCTGTGGGCTTGGAGGAGCTCTGATAAAGCGGGAGCAAGGCGTTAAACATCATAACCAGAATAGCTGAAATCCCGAAGCAAAGGAAATTTACAGTAATCAAGACAATCATAAAGTTCATCAAGGCATGGGCCAGTGTTTCAGCATTTTTTGTGTTCAAATATTGAAATATTGAGAAGTATTATGGAGATTAAACAAAGCATTTTTGGTGAGCGTCCTAGTATGATGCTCAAAAATAAGAGAGGGGTAAAAGGTTATAGCAAGTTTCCATACTACAGGTGAGGATTTGACAATCATTCAATTATTGTTAATGGACAGGTCCTGGAATCTAGCAAAGGCCCCATTCTGGATATTGTCACACCCATCAGAAAGAAAACTATTTGAAAAAAGTTTGGACTGTAATATAATGACCACACACACTCCCTCAAGCAAACTACCCTGAAAATGGAGCACAGATGAAGAAAACAAATTTAGATGTATTTCAAATTGCATGGAAAGATAGTAGGATAAATTATAAGCAGGCCTTGACAGCTGCATGGTTTGCACATTTGACCAAACTTATAGAAGATAACCAAAATACCAACCAAGCAGTCATACAACCACAGATGCCAATACAATGCAGCGACTTATGAACATAAGGATAAAACAATGCTTATGTATTTATTTTATTTTCAAGCATTATCAGATATTCATTCGTTCATTTTCTCCTATTTGAAGCGGTTAATTTTTCTAATACTCTGCTATCAAATTGGTTAATCTTGTTATTTTCATTTTCCACTCTGTTGTGTACACATACTGGTTAAATCATTTAATAATGCTAACAAATACTGCGTATATTTTATGGTAATTTTATGGTTTATAAAGATTTTTACAGGTAAAAGAACTGTATCTTAATTCTGCTATAAGGTACTCATATTCCTGTTTATGTAATACATTGTTCATGAAAATGTCACATGATTCACTACTTAATAATTGTTTTAAAACCCATATTAAAACAAAAATGACAGTGATAGACCACTTAATACATTTTAAAAATTTACGTTTTGATGTATTCACACATTTTGAACACTTTTAGAGGGTTATGCACATGTCGCTAACAGGGTGGAAATATCTGAGGCTTCAGTTCATAGAAAACTGCTTCTAAAACGTGCTATTCAACACTCTATTCAATACTGAACAATGAACATACATTTTTTCACACGCAGTTTTTAAAAAATGATCCAGACAACTTTTTATTAAATGTCCTGAGGGTCCAAAAGGCACCACATACGAGGAATGACCCAATTCTTGTTTGTTTGTTTTTTTGCTTTTTTACAGTGCCCTTATTACAGTGTATGAAAAAGTGTAATTAAATTGTGAATAAAGAGTAGTTTTAACATTAATTTAACATCAATTTAACAACACACCTGAATTCCACAACGTGTTATTTAACTAAAATAATTCCACAAACAATGCTGTACGTAAAACTGATTTAATGGGACTCAAAAGAAGAATTTTGTAGAAATTTGCACAGGTTAGTACAAAATATACATTAAAAAAAAAAAAGAAGTAACATTAGAGCTTGGGGCAGGTTTTGTGATGCCATGTTTTCGATTTATATGAACTAAATATACATATTTTTGTATAGACAGTTCATTCCTGCCTAATCCTAATCATATCTTGTAGGCTACAATTAGACTTTTGACAGTATGAATAATATTGAATATTGCCTCAAAAATATCTGTCATAAAAATAACAGGAAAATGTCAGCGCTCAGGGCTCCAGAGTCAGCAGAAAAAAATCAATTGTTTAAAACCTATAAAAGAGCAGTTTCAGCTTTGTAGTGTACAGACAGCACACAGCAAAGGTTAAAAAAGGTTGTTGTCAGCTAGGAATGTTTGTAACTGTGAGGCTACAAGCCTTTCCAACACTTTAGCTACGAGATGTTTATTAGAAATGGGTTGATAATTCTCCAGTAAAGTCAAGATCAGATTTCTTAACTGGCTAAACAGCAGATTTAATGTTAATAAGATGACAAATGGGAACAGACAGATAAGTACTCCTAGAAGAGGGAAGTGGGTGCAGGATAGAGCAGGCAAGAAGAATAAGCATTAGATTAAGGGATAAAATGAGAGGTAATGCTTGGCTTTGTAAGAGAAAAAACTGTCAAGAATCTATCAGGGGGTCTAAGGAGAGGATCACTGTTTTAAAGTGAAGAGGAAGCTACAGCCGAAGGAGGTTGAAGGAATTTGTTAATAGCAATGAAGAGGGTTCTGGGTGTGCGTTAGTATTTAGAGCTGTTTTATACTTAAGCATGTGGTCTGAGTAGGCTAGAGAGTGAAAAATAAAGACTTTTCTTATATAGATGTTCAATACGCCAACCAGTGGCTTTCAGAACAATAGAGGTAAGTGATAGTCATGAGGGATGAAGTCTAAAGAAGAACAGATGAGGTTATACATGTCTGGTTATCCTGGTCAGTGTCACTCTGGATCCGGACCTTATCCTGAGAAACTCTGGGCATGAGGTGGGAACACACCCTGGATGGGACTTCAGTCCACTGCAGGGAATCAAACACACACACACATTCATTTACACCTAGGGGCAGTTTTAGAGTAGCCAATCCACTTACCGGCATGTTCTTGGGAGGTGAAAGGAAACCAGAGAACCTGAAGGAAACCCATGCAGACCATATGAAACTTCGCACAGACAGTAACCCGAGCTCAGGATCGAACCTCGGACCTTACAGCCGTGAGACGGCATCGCTACTGGCTGCACTCACCAGGTCAAACACTACAGAGATTTCCTCTACACTTTTGTATCTTTATGCACTTCCCAAAAACATTTGATGCCTAAGACTCACCTTCTTGCTTCAGTGGATAATCTCACCTGGATGCTGTAGAACTGCTGCTGTGATCAGACAGTCTGTCTCATGCTCATCCCAGGACTTCTATTCACAATGTGATCTTACCAAACATTCTGTATCCTTTCAACACATTCGTGATGTTGTCTGTCGATATGACTGTCTACTGTAATGATTTATAATCTCACTATCGGGTGTCACCCAGAAGAAGATGGGTTCCTTTTTGAGTCTTCTTTCTCTCAAGAATTTTTCTCCTCATGTCATCTCAGGGAGGTTTTTTTTCTTGCCACTGTCGCCTCTGGATTGTTCATTAGGGATCTAGATCTACATCCGGATTTCTGATAATGTTTATTGTTAAAAGCGCAATACAAATCAAATTGAATTGAATTGAAAGAGGAAAAAATGAAGTCAAATGTTATTTTCTACAGACAATATAATGCAAAGAGGCAGAGACAAACCTGAGTGTCTAAGTATAATATATTTATGAATGATTCCTTATGCAGAAAAGCCACACAGTAATTTATTCAATGAAATGTCTATATCAACCATCCTGATGAACTTCCAAGCAGAACGACTGAACATCAATACACACATGAATAAAACGCACTCCACAGAAACTACTTCACGCCACTAGACCAGCCAAACTAACATCTGTCCTGATCCTTCTAGATTTCTCAGCAGGCTTTAACATGGTCAATCACAAGACTCTCCTGTCCAGCTTTGGAATTAGTGGCCCTGCATAGCGGTGGTTTGCTTCCTACCTGGAAGGACGGTCATATCAGGTGACATGGAAGGGATCATCATCCGCTCCACACAGACTCTCCAGTGGAGTCCCACAAGGCTCAGTCCTCTTCTATTTTTTACCAGCTCTCTCAGTGAGGTCATATCCTCACACGGCTTCTTATACCACTGCTATGATGATGACACACAACTCATCTTCTCCTTTCCTCCCTCAGTCAGTCATGTGTCTGCACGAATCTCTGCATGTTAGTTAGTACAACAAAGAAAGCATAGTCAAGTTGGGGTTTTTTATTAGTAGATTAAATGCTTTTTGAATGGGGTTTAATTCACAGTGAAGTCACTCTCGACCATAGACTTGCATTGAAATACAACCGTTACAATATCTTAACAGCCAAACCAGCACAAACAATCATTTTTGGGGAACAATTCAGCACAAACGAATGGCACTTTTTTTTTTCCAATTATTTTTCGATGGGGTGCCAACTTCACAGAGGTGTGAAGGGAAACTGTCCTTTTAAACTGCTCACTCACCGCGGATGTGATTGAAAAGGTGCAGGAAGATAGAGAGAGGCCTCAGGCAGGTAGGTTGTCAATCAGTGAGATTTGGGTGTCTTAACAGGAGGTGACAGATAAAAAACAAAAAACAAAACAAGAGATCAAGCAGGTGACGAGCTGAACAGTCCAAGGGATGAATCCAAAAGTTAACTTTTTCACTATGTACAAAATCACGCTCGGCATCCCAGTATATTTCAAGCACAAAATGCAAACGAACTGCAAACAAGTCTCTCTTTTTGCAAGACAGAATGGCACATTTTTACTCTGTCAGCGTACATGCTACAGGAGCAAGCAATTATGAGTAAAACGAGAGAAACTTCCAAAACTATAACTACAATCAAAACCCTAAACATTTAAAATGTATAGTATTTGTGACTTAGCAAATTGCTATCCACTTGAAATTCATGTTAGACTTTGATCTTAAGCGTGTCAGCTCTGAAATTTGAAATATACAGGTTTGCTGATGATTGAGTGACCATATTAATGCAAGAAATGTGCAAATTGTGATGCAAACAGTTACAGACCCAGATAGATTGTGTAGAAGAGTTTTTGAAAAAGTGAAGATTTGTTAGCAGCACTGTAAATTAATGCATTTGCGTTCTGCCTCGTCAACTCGCACGTTATACCCAAATGGGAACTTCTTTGCCTGCTTTACTGAGAACACCACGGGAAAGTGATACAGCTGCCCACACTGAAAGGGCAACAGGAAGAACTCTGAGAGTCTCAGCTTCCTCTCAAGACCAAAGATTAGATATGTGTTTATGTAAAGGTCTTACAATGGCACTAGGCATTTCCCATTACTCCACAGAGTGTGTTTATTTTATAATGTTCAGCTTAAACAATATATAATAATATAATAATATAATAATGTCACCTTTATTGTCACATATACATATACAAGTACAGTACAGTGATATTGATTCTTCGCATATCCCAGCATGTTGGTAAGCTGGGGTCAGAGCGCAGGGGCAGCCATGATACAGCGCCCCTGGAGCATATTCCCTTGTATAGTAGAAATGCATTACATTAAGGGAAGTTGAGCACCATAACTTAAAAGTGTTGATGACAAGGCAAAATAAAAATGCTAAGCCTATCAGAACATTGAGATTTTGGTGTCAACCTCTTTTTTTCGATGAGCATCCCAGAAGGAAAAGACATTTCATAGTCCCTTTTTCACTTGATCCTTATCCCCTCACCACCTCAAACTCTTATGTATAGCTTTTGATTAAGAAATGTTGAGGGATTTGGGAAATATAAATTAATAAGTCACTGTAATGTCATATTCAAAAAGCCGAGGAGTTATTTGATGTTCTTCAGGAATGGGAGAGAGGCGGGGGAGGGAAGACAGGTCGATGGAAAAGGATGAAAAGAGAGGAAGCAAGCCCTTGATCTCATTAAGCAAGCTGTGTTTGCCTGGACGCCTCATGGATCGGAGACGAGAAAAATCCTCAGTCGTTGCTACAGCTCCAGAGCACCGCAGGCATATTACGCCGCAGTGAGACGTTGTTATCGGTGGAATATTCGCTTTCATGTTTGGTATTAAAAATCCGGAGGTACCACTCAGTGTCGTGTTTGATCTTGTAGAAGGCAGGTAGAGGTAAAAGCACCTCTCTGGTGTAAGATGATTGAATGGGGATGCTGAGGAGATGCTTAACTTTGATCTCACTTCCAGGTCAACCTGTATTGCCCCTTTGATCTGCGTCTAGGTCAACCTGTATTGCCCCTTTGATCTGCTTCTGGGTCAAGAACTCTCCCGTAACCCTGTGAAATTGATGGCAGTTGACATTCTTGGGTATAATGCATAGTTATGGTGTCAGCTCTTGGGACTGCAAATTTTAGGATGCTTCCTACTCTTACACACCCAAATCAGCCCAATTGAATGAATAAAGCTGTGTTTAAACAGGCAAAACACAAAAATATGCTGTACATGAAGTCCTCAGGAACAAGGACATGTTCTAGTGTGTCTTACCCAGTGGCTTTTTTGAACTTTTGAGGGCCATAAGCAAAAAATTGCCTTTGGGCCACCACAACTCACTCTCTTTTTAGGCATTTGAACTTTTCTTGCGTCAACAAATCAGTTTCTATTGAGTTTTGGTAAGTCATTAAAGAATGTAAGATATTAGGTACTAGAGCACTTTTTAGATAAAAACAGAATCAAGGCTGTTCTGGGATTTTACCTGCAGAGACAGAAGCAAGTGAG
>JAOUQW010022305.1:0-11786 GCA_028565825.1 Olivaichthys viedmensis
TAGTAACATCTGACAAAAAGATCTAAAAACACTGAAGCAGCAAACTTTGTGAAAATTAATATTTGTGTCATTCTCAACTTTTGGCCACAACTGTAGTGAGCATAGTGAGGAGGATGGTGAGGGAGGTCCCAAAGATACCAGTTTCAGAAACCTTGTTACCTCTGTCTGGAGGTTAAGACTTGGTTGTAGATGGATCTTTCAACAAGACAATGACCTCCAATAAACATCCAAATCAACACAGAAATGGTTTAAGGAACATAATGTCAGTGTTTTGGGATGGCCATCTCAGTCTCTGGATTTGAACCAGTGATCTAAATTAAATAGTGCAGTCCACATGCATGATAAGTAGAACAAAATGTTCTGCATGAAGGAGTGGTCCAAGATCCTCTACAAGTGTCTCCAACCTGTTTAGACATTACATGAAGAGATTCTGTGCTGTTATTCTCTCCATTTCCAAATATTAATAGTAAAGGTGTCGATAATTTTGAAAACAGTGTTTTGCAGAAAAAATTGCACTTTTGTGTTTGAAAAAAAATTGTGTTAAAATAAAACTCACATGCACAAACCCAAGAATATAAAGTAGAATAAAATGTTGCTGCATGAAAGAGTGGTCCAAGATCCTCTACAAGTGTCTTCAACCTTTTTAGGCAGTGCTATTTTTCTCCCCAGGGAAGGCTTTTCCAATTATAGTAACAGTACCGATAATTTTTAAAACAGTGTTTTGCAGAAGAATTTGCACTACTTAAGAAAACCTTTTTTGCTTGAAAAAATATTGTGTTAAAATAAAACTATACAACATGCCCATACGTTCAAGCTCATAATATCACTCACTGCATGTGTTTTTTTATTTTAATTTTTTTATATATGTTTATTGTTGGTTATTTTCATGATGGGTGCCAATAATTCTGGAGGGCACTGCAGCTTTTTTTTGCCATGGTTGAGCAACAGGCTACGGCGACAGGAAGCAGCAAGTCAAATTCGCACATGCCCAGAGAAGAGAGACTGACTGTATTCAACACGTACAGGTGGAGACGACAGTACTGCTCTGTAAAAACAAGGTCAGTGTGAGACAATTTGAGAGTGAAATTACATTGTAATAAGAGTCCAAAAGTTTCAATACGTCTCAACTTATTCACTAATATAGTGAAGGTTGGCTGCAACAGAAAACCATCTTCCTTCATAGCATGGTGTGCTCTCTGGTGGCTAACAGGACTAATAATCCAATATCCAAATCAATCACGCAACAAAATAGAGCTGTAAACAGACAACAATCCACACTATACTGAACAACACTGTAATCACATACCGACACGTCCTGGAGGGTTACTGCAGTGCAGAGACGAGTGTTTGCTCTATTCTATAAAATATGCAATCTGACAGACAAATGGTCAGTAAATTAATCAAGTGTGGTTAAGCGGAGAAACTGCTTACTGTAATGGCCTACACAACAGAGTTTGGCCAGTCAGGACGGCACTCAGTGTTATGACCCCCAATACAAGTCCACACACAGCAGGGTATGAGCGCTTTACCACTCTTTTACACACCTTCTGATTTTATTCACTGCTAATACAGTCACACTGCAGTCTGCATGTAGTGCATGTGTACATGTGTTCGACTCCCCTGACAATCCTTAAACCCCTTACTCGACTAACCGCCTCAAAATCACAAAGAATCAAACACGATTAAAAAAGCTCCCTCACTATATCTCTCCAGTACCAGCCAAAAGAGCCGCTCAGTTTAATGGATATAAAATGTGAAAAATCAGCACGAACATTTAACAGATGATTAATTAATAAAGATATGAAACTTAAGTTTATGGTCATGTTGTGCAGTCTGTCTAGAAATCCCAACACGTTACAGTCAGACACACCTGATCTTCAGTGTGAAACCCACAGCACTGTGTACGCGCCCCATCCAGGCCAACACTCTCTGCCCATGTTTATAGAACGGCATCAGGGTAAAGCACTGAGGCATGTAATTGCTAAAGTTCTTCATAAATGTGCCAAGCGTGTGCAAGTGTGTGTGTGTGGTGATTGCAACAGGATCAGATGTCTTATTACCTAACCGCATTAACACTGGACACTCAAATATTCAGAACCACTGCGGCTCTCTACAGAACAGTTAATCTGGCTCCGAGCTGTTTCCCAGGATGAACGCGCTACAGGAGTATGTGCACACAGCACGGAAACAGATGCTGCATGCAAACAAACGTAGATGCACACAGTCAACACTAATGCTGTTATGGATGCAATACCTGAAATCAGATGCATGTTCCAGGGGTTAAACCATGAAAATGCAACAAAACAGAGCCCTGATATTTTTTCCTCTGCGCCTCATGGGGCCCTTTTTCCCCTCAGAGGGTCTAGAACACCAGAACAGAAACGAAACAGTTCTTACCACATTGAGCTCATTCAGGTTTTGTTTTCCTGCCATACTGCAAGAACCGTGATGACAGTGTAAATCACACACAGGGTACACAGAGGAAGTTAAAAAAAAAATTTTTTTGTTGTTGTTGCACGAGTATGATTTTAACATTGGTATTGGTAAAAGACAGGTGCGGATGTTAAGACTGAATATACCTTGACATCCATTTTTCACCGCTTTTAGTGTGTTCTGGCTTTCCAGTTTCTTCCCTCGCTCACTACCCAAATGCCAGTATTTGCCATGCTTGCTTGCTAAATGTTGGTATTAAAAAAAAGGCAGTTCATATGATTGGTGTCCTTTGGTCATTTTGTGACACATGGGTGTTCCTGACGTTGAGGCAATCAATGACATTCAGCACTGCGAGTTCCACCTCAATAGTTTCTACCTCGTCAAGAAGTACCATCTCTGAAGTAAGAGTTAAAAAGAGGGATTAACGCTACAGCCTACAAACCAAAAATCAACCCACACTCTGGAAAAGATGGTCAAGTTCCTGAGTTATAACAAAAGTTCCCTTTATGAATTCTAGGGCAAGTAACCATTTGTAAAATGCAACTACGCTAAGTGCTGCATAATCATATCACACCGCCCATGATGTCATAGATTTCACTCAACAAAATTGAGTTCTCAGAGAAAGAGAAGCGGAGAAACACACGGACAAGCAGACAGACCATATCTCATCACTGTGGTCATTCGCTAGAAGACCACACGCCCCTTCCCCAAATGAGAAGACAGATTCATTCTATTGCCATGATCAGGCAGTATCGTCTCCTGGAAATAGAGGCTCGGAGTGCGATTAGGGTTCAACTTCATCTTGCCACCTGTACCAGACAGTCTAATGCAACCGTCTCCATCAGTCATTTCCATTAGCAATCAAGCTGACCACATGTGAAATTGTTCCGGTGTCTCTTGCACAAGCTCGGACGTGCAGACAAATCAGCCAACGCAGTGCGAGTGATTATTCTGAATAGCAGCAGTAAAGGGCTGATGAGCAGGGCCAATAAAGATATATGCATGAACATGCAAGCTTTCTCTCGCTCACTCACAGACACTCTGTCTCCAACGGTAACAGTGAAGTACTGAAACAATACCGTGGTGAGAAATAAAGCCTGGGAAATTCTTAATGGAAAACAATCGAGTTCAAATAGAAATGAAAACTTGCACTGCATCTGAAGGTTTAATGAATAATAAATATGTACAATATATGAAGACATTTTGATGAAGCAACAGGGAAGTTCAACAACAACAAAAATGGATCCAATGAAAAACATGCATCTCCAAAATTAAAATTTTTCTGGAACACGAAAAAACACTTCTTCATATCATTAATCAGACACAATGAATCTGAAATTGACGATGTGATTTGTCAGTCATCGGTCATTTAGATGTTCAGTGCTGTGGGGTTGATGGAGGTTTTTGCCCACATTCCATATATGATAAAAAGTAAAAAACGCAAAAAGTGGAGAGACATGTTTTTCTTTGAACAGCGACGATGTGTTTATTTAACAGTTTTTGAACAGACATTATTAGAGCAGTATTAGTAGAGCATGCAATAGTACTCCCTATTACTGCTGTGTTTACAGGTTTTACAGAATAACTGTCTGTCTGATTAATAAAAAGTTGTTAGGTTTCCGATCGGCCCTCACACGGCTGTCGGTGAGAAGTTTTTCCTGTTCTTCGACCGTGGTGATGTTTTGGTTGGCTGTCGCAGTGCCAACTCCATGTGTAGTAGGTTCTCTCACATACCAGGACAAAACCAAAACAGCCATGTCTGCCCATGTAGGACTGGTTACACCAGGTGTGTATAAATTAGCACCGAGTTTAAGTTTAGTGATTGTGGCTAGGTTACAACTCACGCACCTCTAAATATAACTGTGTTACACTACAAGACATGGTTCATACTTCAAAGCTCTTAACCGTGAAGAATACGACAGCAGGGCGAATTTGATTATACAAACACACGCTCTGCATTCAGACTACATTCCCACAACACATTTATATGTAACAGTAACATTACGCTAAACTCTGCCCTCTTTTAATGACACAATGAGTTCATATTGCTCCATAGGAATAATCGTACAGCGACTTCAGCAGCAGATTAATGATTAGAGGTAGTGAAAAATAATAGTATCGTAGCATTTTCAGTAATTCAGTACAGCGATACTTTTCCAAGATCAGTAACTCGTGTACCCTTACTTGCATGTTTGTGTGTGACAGGCCATTATAACATTAAATCCATAGGGCTTATAGGATCTTTCAAAAATTAAGGAGCTGGATGAAAGTAAGCAGCAGGACATTAAACAGGACAGAAAGCAATAAAGTTTTTAAACTGTCCCCTACAGAACATAACATTAGCACCAAGTATTACAGAACTTTTAGGACAAATACTTTATTTTTATTTTAAGAAATTAAATATGTAAAAAAATGTATGCCATAAATTACATGTATTTATTTTCCTACATTAAGCGACACAAGGGTCATTTGGCAAAAAGTTTAAGAAATATGTTTCAATAGACTTGCGTTAGGCGACTGAAAGTAGAACGTTGGGTATTAATATTTAATTGCGTATTTGAGAAAGAAAAAAAATCCACATTCTACTATTTATAAAAATTTGCATATTATTCAAAATTCACTGTAGAAACCAGAGAAGCAACACTGATTGGCTTTTTGAGCGTCCAGAAAATTGTCCCCATTTAGTTTGAAAACGAGACTGATGGATAGAAAGGGAGAGCCCATGTCTAGGATGAAGCAGAGAAAGGAAAGGAGAGTGTTTCTCTCACAGCTCCACTCCGAGGTCAGATTGGCCCAGGGAGCTTAAAATATGCAAATGCTGCAGGCTAGCACAGAGTCAGCCACTTCTGCACACTGCATACAGGCAAAAGGGAGAGAGAGGTCTAACTGCTGGAGAGAAAGGAGGCTCAGGAGGTTTAGTACTGATGCATGCACACGGGTATCTCTTAGTATGTGAGCTCTGCATTAGCCCAACTAAAAGCGCCCGTCACCCCGAGGAGCTGTTGATGGGCTGCACTCTGTCCTCAAACAAATCAGCCAAGATCAGCTCTTCAGTGCTCGACCCAATCTGTCCGAGTGACAAGTGACCTTAAAACAATCACCTGAGAGACAACAGGGGAAAGCACATGCTCTCCAAACTTTCCACCATTTGCAGAGGGCGAGCTTTTCCTTCTGGGTGCGGAGCGGTATTGTTTTAGACAGAGGGGGCAGACTACACTTACATAAGCACACCTCCTCTTGGCTGCTGTCCACACTCACGCACGAGAGAGAGAGAGAGAGAGAGATGGTGTGTGTGTGTGTGTGTGTGTGTGTTAGGGCTGTCAAATTCCTTAAAAATTTTTTTTAAATTCTATTTGGGTTTTAATTACTTAATATTAATACTTTGTTCGTTTTTTTTATATTTCATTAGAAAATGATTACATAATTTTAAAAAAGTGAGAATACAGTATGCCCTAAAATAACATGCATTTTTTCCTACATGAAGTGATCCAAGGATCATTTAGCCAAAAATTTAGCCAAAAAGCTGAGGAAACGTGCATCTTGGTGGACTTCGTTAGGTGACAAAGTAAAAAAATGTAATTTGTTTTGCCTTCGAATACATAAATATTATGAAAATGATGAAATTATGAAAAACAGTGCAATTCGTCCTGACAGCCCTGGTATGTGCGTGTGCGTGCACAGAGGGAAGAGTAGTAAAATGCCATCCTACAGCTCCAGCTAATGCTTTTGATGCCCACTCTGGTCCCTGGAGGGAGCTGCTCCTCCCTCACAGAATGGTCTGCAGCTTACTGAGGCCCTCGAGGTTAATCCTTCCCTCTGCGGAAAGCCCAAGCTGTGAGGTTCTTTGGCCCAGAGACGTAACCTTCCTCAGCTCTCACCCCTTTTCTTCTCTTGTTTAAATTGTTTTTCCACTCCCAGTTCACCAGAACTAACCCCTGTAATTGTACAGGTGTCTCTCTCCCTCTCTCTGACCTCAAGAGCCAAGAGTGAGGGTTCACTCATTGATAGAAGAATGGAGGGGGTTGTGAGCTTTGTGTTAGCGCAGGTCAAAATGCTAGTCACCCAGAGGAGCAGACAGGCTGCCCTTGGCTTTCTAACAAATCAGCTCTTCTGTGCTTGACCCAATCAGTCAAAGTGACCTCGCTGACCTCAAAACAGCCACCTGGCCGTTCAAACATGAGCACACACGCTAAAACTTTCCACCAACAGAAGAGTGTGCCTTCTGCACGTGGATCGCTATGGTTTCAGACAGATCAGAAAGAGAGCAAGTCTCATCTCACGTCTCTCCTCTCATCTATTCCATCAAGTAATTAAGATGTGACTGGATGTTTCCAAGACTGAGCTGGACAGGGAAAGGTTTATAGACTAGTTTCCATTTTGCTCTGACCCTGCTCACATTCCAGATATAGCACAACAGTCAGAGCACCAAATGCGTCTTTAAAGGAGCGGTTTGTCATTTTTAGAGCCCTCTGCATCCAGAGAGGTGAAAACACTGACAAGCCTTCCCCTTCCCTCCAACCAACTGCACCTACTCTGTTCAAACTTTGTATGTCTTGCAAGTTGCCTTTTAGGGGGAAAAAAAAAAGGGCTAAGTTGAGCAACTCTGCTTTGGCTGGGGGCGGAGTCGATTTACAGGTCTGAAAAATGGAAATAGAAGCCTGAAATGAAGAAACTAACAAGACAATCATCTTTAAAATTATATGATGATTATACGTCTAGAAACACTTTTAAACATTACAAACTACACCATTAAAAATAACTAGGTTCACAATATTCTTTGGTTAAACGAACATGATAACTGGCCAGAATTACTCTTTTAATTGTCACGTTTCTCCCATTTTCTCTACACTTAGCATATGATCCATCCATTAAAACCTCAGTGGACATGCTAGCATGCAGATTTTATTTTGCAGATATTTTTTATATGTACGTCATTTTTTCCCCCGATGTCACGAGACTTTTGTTACTCACTTCAGATCAGGATCAGCACAGGCTGATGCATAATCCGCAAATGACAAATATACGCACATCCCGACAGCGGGCAACACAAATCAAAGAAGAGAGCGAGACACTCCTCCACTCAGCAGCACAGCACCGACTTCAGATGTCCCTCAGAGCATCTGGTCTGATTAACACAGCTTACAGCTACAGTAAATGAGTGTCTCGCAAAGCCTGAAATCAACGTTAGCCTGTATCGACCTAGGACAATGCCCCAGTCCCGCCACGAAGCGCGCGCACACACACAAACAGTTACAGCATGGTCCAGTGCTAGCGTGTTCAGATGAGTTTACAGCAGTTTCCATTTAGGGTGTGAAAAAGACTGAGGAACCAGAGGAGCTTTTGAGCGAGTGTGTTTGTGTGTGTGTGCGCGAGATGCTAGACCTCTCCAGGATGCAGAGTAAACACAGTTAGTGGACAGGGTGCTACAGCGCAGTCTGCCACCTCATAGCAGTCATGTCTCATAAGAACTGTATAGTCAAACTGAAACAGACTTCAACAACAGCTAAGCCTGAAAGGGAGACAGAGTGAGAGTGTGTTCATGTGTTGAATAAGAGAGAGAGAGCGAGTGTGAGAGTGAGCAAGAGAGGAAGAGATATCTCACACTGCCGTAAAAGAGAGAACGAGCTCCATTTGGCTGTTCTGTTCATACCAGTGCAGCATACTCTTTACACGACAGAGCTTCCAGAACAAAGAACCAAAATACGAATTTCCAAGCCCGAGCCAATGAGTGCAAACAGCACCATACCGTAGGCAAAGCAACAGCTTGCACCAAACTCCCATTTCCATGTGATATCACCGACACACACACACACGCGCGCGCTGCCTAGACACACTCTTGTACATGGAGCTAATATGAACAAATAGTGGAGTGCTCCATGCCAACAAGTAAATAACTAATCACAGACATGCGTGCAAAAACTTGACAGCAGGTGGTGTTTACTGAAAATACTGGAGGACTAAACGAGAAATAAGAAATGAGGGAGGAAACGGAAACGAGGAGAAATTCTTTTTTCCTCCAGGAAAGAGCACACAGAGCAACTCGCATCTCTGTGCTCATCATGACCAAAAGACCACAATATTTAAAGGGCAAAGGTTAATCATACAACCATGCAGTTGGTTTTTGAACACAGTTGGCACTAGTCGGCCCTCAACAAGTGCCCGTCAGCCCGACGATGAATCAGCGTCAGAGGCCTAGTAAATCAGTGCAGTCGAAAAAACACCGAAGCGAGCAAAGCAATCAAACGATACACTCAAGAGCACACGCACAGTTTATTTTTGATCTTCTGTGCATCATCTGTAGCTTGGTTTATTTTTGCACACCATTTAAACAGAGATTCACTGTGGTGTGAAAATGCTAGCTAGGCTAATTTGTTTGGCCACATCCCAAACAGCACTAAATAGTATGCCACTATACTGCCAAAGGCCATTATTTTGACATACTATTTGGTCCAGCACCATGCAATTTGGGATACATACTTTTTTCCCCACGGGAATGTGTCTTTTAAAAAAATATATACTTAATATATTAATTAGAATAATTTCTTGACGTTGGCAGTCAGTTGTAGTCTTTGCTGCATGTTCAACGTGAGGCAATGGCGAGACAGTGGGAGGTGATCAATCAGCAGTGATTGGCGCGAGTGCTTCGCTGTCGGCTTAGTGCGTCACAGCCCTTAGAGTACAAGTCTCCTGCTGCTGTGACAGAGTGCCAAGAACTCAAGTTCGATGATTTAAAAAACAAAACAAAAAAATTAACAATAATAATTAATTACTTACTTGTATAGCACTTTTCTTTCTCTAAAGGCTGCTTTATAACTGTACAAAAATAGAGGAGGGTGAAAAAGCTGCAGGAAGAACAGTGATGGTGTAGAGAGAAAAGATGCAGGACAAAGAAGAATCCCGAAGACTGTGTGGGTGGGCCATAACACGAATTGCAAAGGCCAGTTCTTAGCAGTGGACCAGTAGCCGAGGACCTGAGCGTGCAACAGAATAACTCGGCTCTGCCTAAAAAGGTCATGGGTTTGATCCAAGCTGATGGCTACACTTACTGTGCAAGCCATCCGCACTGCTTCATCATGAATGCAGTGTCTATTGCGATTTAGACTAAATGTAATATAAAAGAGGTCACAAAGTCTGATCCTCTCTGTAGACTCTTGGGTGAGTGAGTCTAATCCACTGCTTCTACGTCAGAGAGGAGGGAGGAGCTGATCACGACTCTCCACGTGCAGCTCATCACGCGCCGTCTCTGCCTCACACATCCGCTTTATTACGACATCCTCTTCTCTCCCCTGCCATGGCAACGCTCAGCTGACCCGCCTTCCACGTCACCGAGCGCGCTCTCCTTCCTTTCTCTTTCTCTCCATCCATCACCTGTACTGCGGTCGTGACTCACAGCTCCTGCCTCCCTCCGTGTTCGTCAGTGTGGCTCTAGCAAAGGTTTGTTCAGAAGATGGCGGTTTTTAGGCCTGCATTGTGTGCGGGAACGCACCAACCGAATCTCAAGAAAACCTTTTTTTTTTTGTGCAGGGGTACTTAAAGCTTCATCCCAGGGAACCCACGAACAAAGAAATTATTAGACATGCGTGTGTGTACAGACACCAGAAAGCGCTTTACACACACTTTGGTATTTGCATGCGTGTTGGTTCCTGTGTCAGAATATGTGCATGCGTTACAGACACCCAGCTGTAGCACGTTGTCTAACACTGCTCAGTGTTTGTCCTCATTCAACAGGAGACATCTTTGATATATTTGCACACACAGCCCTTGGTTCAAATGGCTAAGACAGTCATGGTTTCCAGAGACCTCTCCTTTCTACTAAATCATGACATAATGGGAGCGGGACTATGGCAGACTGTAAACAACCTGCTTCACCCACACGCCTCTCTAAACCCGTTCTCTCTATTCCAATATCATCACGATCAGGTGGGTGGAATTTCGGATAATTCGTAAACACAATTAGAACGTCGAAAAGGCCAAACACATCTGAGGGATCCACACACGCAAAGTCCAGAGGAAACTCTCACACCAGACAAGGGTTACACTAATTAGTTTGATAATTAATAAGGCATTAATAAAAAGTCAAACTGTGAGCTTTATCACCGCTCTGTTTAAGCCGTCCTCTCTCGATGTGTAAAAAGCACCAATGGGAGCAGGTGTGCTGCTGTTGCTGGGCAGTGTAATGTCAGAACGAATCAAGACTGGGGCTTCAGCGAGGCTGCAGAATTGAGCCGTGTCACAGCAGCAAGGCAGGGAGAGTCTCTCAACTGCAGCACGCCAGAGACGCTACAAGGCCTAGAATAAATGGCTCCTTAAACATTTAATCGTGCACCAGGATTCCCCCAGCATCTCTGTCAACACTCCTCTCAGTTTAAACAGACTCGCGTCATCACACAATGCAGTATGACACACTACGAAGTGCAGAACTGAAGTCCTTTCAGAACTGCATTTAGCACTCACTGCTAAATTCCAAGAGAAATGTAGGTTTAATGCACTGGAATATTTCAGAGTCGTGTCAGAGTTCATTACATTTTACCAAGCATTTTCTGTCTGGTTAATTAATTTAATAAATACACAAATGTAGATGGTAAAAGGGTTTTAACCTACATTGTCTCTACAAAGGAATCTAGGGGGAGAAAAAAAATAAAAAAAAATAAATAATAATAATAAAAAATAAATAAAATAAAAAGCCTGTTTAGCAGGTGGCATTTAAAACAGCAGCAAATTATTATGAGCCACCCCTTGGCTCAGATTGTTTGTATAAAATTACTGATGGAAGGACTTAATTAAATATATTAAAAACCCAAATGTAATATATAATAAATAAATATATATTGTGTAATGTGACAATAAATAGCCTAAATAAATAAATAAATAAACAACATGTCACTAAATGTACCATGGATGTGTGCGTTTTGTTATTCATTTATGTATTTCAGTAATTCTTTCTCATTTACTTCAATTACCCTAAATGTCAGATGAAATATAATTTGGTAATGGAACTGTTACTTTTACCAATCCAAAAACATCAGGCTTAGAGTTTTTCCTGAGAGCCTCGCCTTGGCTAAAGTCTGGAACAAGCTTTTTTATTTATTTATTTTTGCAAAAGTTCACTTAACATGTTTGGTTCCAGCGCAGCTATGTTGAGCTTGTCATGTACGATAAGTTGATGAACCAATTAAATAACAGAATAAGAGCCGTCACTAACGATTACGTTAGTAATAAAGTAATCTTCCGATCAATTAATTATAAACAATTGACGAATGACAAAACCGTAGAATTTCAAAGAACATGTTATTTTTATTAAGAAATTAACTGTTAAGTCTTGAAAAACGATTACAAATATAAACTCAAATTGT